>JAOUWY010000046.1:12526800-12538132 GCA_025728095.1 Prietella phreatophila | reverse complement strand
TTGCCAACAAGGGTTTTGCCACCAAGTACTAAGTCATGTTTTGCAGAGGGATCAAATACATATTTCCCTCATTAAAATGCAAATCAATTTATAAAATTTTTGACATGCGTTTTTCTGGATTATTTTGTTGTTTTTCTGTCTCTCACTATTTAAATAAATCTACCATTAAAATTATAGACTGATCATTTGTTTGTCAGTGGCAAAGGTACAAAATCAGTAGGGGATCAAATACTTTTTTTCCCTCCCTGTAAACCCTGTTGAGCATCTGTGGGGCATCCTCAAACGGATGGTGGATAAGCACAAGGTCTCTAACATCCACTAGCTCCATGATGGTGTCCTGGAGGAGTGGAAGAGGACTCCAGTGGCAACCTGTGATGCTCTGGTGAACTCCATGCCCAAGACAGCAAATTTACACTGTTACATAAGCTATACACTCACTTCATTAACACTGTACCAAGTGTCATTTCTTCAGTGTTGTCACATGAAAAGATTTAATCAAATATTTACAAAAATGTAAGGGGTGTACTCACTTTTGTGAGATACTGTATGTCATGGGAGTTTCAAAAAGGAAAATACAATTAATGTTTGTGTCTCTTTTGCAGAGTATTGTATGCACAGTTGTACTGAAGTGGTATCCAAGCCCAGAGATTCTCCATTGCATAAAAGGTTGTGAGGTAAGATGTGTCTTATACAGTGACGACCACTAATACTGGCACCCTTGGTAAATATGAGCAAAGAAGGCTGTGAGAAAGTATCTTTAATGTTTAACGTTTTGATATTTTGTTAAACAAAAATCACAAAAATACTCTGCTCTCATGGATATCAAACAATTGGAAACACAACACAGGTTTATAAAAAAAATATTTGTTAAATATAGGTGTGCAACACTTATTGGAACCCCTATGATTTCATATGAGAAAAAATATATTTGAAGTATATTAATATTGATATTCAAAAAAAATTATTACACCTTGGTGACTAGTAAGTGGAAATTGTTCAACTATGACTTCTTGTTTTACAGGGCTATAAATATGAGCCCAAAGGTTGTTGAGCTTCACAAAATGGGAAGTGAATTCTCACTTCCCATTTTCACCATCAGGCCCATTTTCACTATCAGTCCAATAATTAAGAATTTCCAGTCAACTGGAAATCTTATGAATCAACCTGGAATTGGATATGTGTCTAAAATGTCTCTGTGAAGAGGATGGTTTGAGTGGCCAAAAAATCTCAGAGGATCAAAGCTGGAAAACTGCAGAAGTTAGTTGTGTCTTGGGGTCAGTCTCCAAATTACAATCCAAAAGTACAGTCCGAAGTCACCTACATCACCACAAGGTGTTTGGAAGGGTTTCAAGAACAAATGTATCCAAAAACAAAAGCAAGCGTCTTCAGTATGCTAGACACTTTTGAGACTTCAAATGGATTGGGTTCTATTGTCAGATGAAATCAAAATAGAGCTTTTTGGCAATAAACACCAGAGGTGGTTTTGGCACACACCGAGAGGTAGCCATATGGAAAAGTACCTCATGCCCATGGTTAAATACAAAAATTTGCACAAAAATATACCAAAATGTTTTACTGACCACAAAATCAAGGTCCTGCCATGGCCATCCCAGTCCCCTGACTTGAAACTCCTAGAAAACCTGTGGGGTGAACTGAAGAGGAGAGTCCACCAGTGTGGACCTCGAAGTTTGAAGGATCTGGAGAGATTCTGTATGGAGGAATGGTCTCAGATCCTTTACCATGTATTCTCTAACCTCGTCAAGCATTATAGATGAATACTCAGTGCTGTTTTCTTGGCAAAGGGAGGGAGCACAAAGTACTGACTAAAAGGGTGCTAATAATTGTGGCACACATTTTAACAAAGATATATTTTTTGATAAACCTTAACAAAAGATCAAAAGGTTAAACAATAAAGATAATTAATTTTTCACAGCTGCTTTGCTCATATTTACCAAGGGTGCCAATATTAGTGTAGGGCACTGTTGCATTTCCATGGCAGTAGTACCATTATTTGCTTTTTTGTGATGAATAAAGGGGAACTGGATTGGCAAATATGGCCTCTTCTGTTTTATTTAGAGAGGAGATTTGTTTCTTTTGGATTTGACAGGATCCTATAATCTTTTAAAGCCTTTCCTTTAAAGTACTAATGTGCTACTGGCAAATATTACTATTGGTTGTACTTTAAACGCTTTCTTAAATTAAAAAATCCCATTTAAGAAACTTTCCAACAGATCATCTTAAATAAAGCAGCACAGTACTGCAGCAGTGATGGCAGATCACTCGTCACCATTTTTTATTTGTGTCCAAACGATAGTCTTTTGAACCAGCCACATTCTGAGCCACTTTTATTCACAGGATAATTAGCAGTCCCCTGGAAAGAGTAATTTCACAAGATGATTTCAAACTTAAAAGGTCACAGGTGTGCCAAGCAACCTTTGGAGCCTGTCAGGATGGAAATATGTAGTAACTCTCAAGGGAGACACATATAAATGTAATAGTGCTTTAGTTTCCCAATTAAGAGAGGTCTCCATCTACAGACTCAGAAATACCAACTCAGTTTTTCCTGGGTGACATACTTGCAACAGACTCTGTCTGTGTGCCTGTGTGTATTTTTGCATGGTGTGGATCTATGTGTGAATGCCTCTCTCTCACGCTCCATCTCTCTGTAATTACAGAGGACAGATTTATTTTGGCTGCATGCTGTAAGTTTGTAATCATTATGAAGACTTGTGTATGCACTGCATTTAATTCAAAATATATTCACTGTGCCAATATGTTTTTTCTCTCTTCTGTAGCCTTTCATGGGTGATAACTACTGCGATGCCATCAACAATCGAGCATTCTGTAACTATGATGGTGGAGACTGCTGTCATTCTACTGTCAAAACTAAAACGGTGAGCTTATGTTGTGTTCGTTTTAAAAAATTAATTGTTTTTCAATATTTAAGATTTAAGGCTATTATTTGTTATTTCAGCAGTTAGTATATAGCTTTCATCTAATAAGCACAGTATTTGGACTGTGTTTCATTTTGTAGACCATTAAAGTTGCTTACTACAAAGAATCCTTGGTTTTCCCTGATGTACTTATCCATTTATTACTTTATCCTCCTCCTTATAACAAGTGACCTCTTCATATCTTGACTAGCTCAATCAGTTCCTGACTAGAAACATGTGAATTCTCATGCAGCTGGTATGGCTGCTGTTATGGTTTCAGTAGAAATGTTAATGAATTTACAATTTGCTACCTTTTTAAAAAAAAAAAAAGTATTTGATCAAATCGATCATTCATTCTTCTAAACATTATATCAAAAAGGTGTCATAAAACTACATATTGGCATCATGAATATTTAAAGCCTGAACATGATGGTTCTACACAAGAACTTAGGAGGTCTACACTGACATTCATTTCAGATGTCTTAAAGAATCAGCTGCCAGCTGCATTGCTGTTTTGGACAGACTGCATATGTTTAAATACAGTCTCCCACAATGTCACAGCATATATCACATCACTCTTCTCTAAGCCTGATGTAAGCCAAGGTCTTTTCCTCCAAAGTGCACCATCAATAGGGCGTAATTACTCTCACTGGACCCATGAGCTATTGGGAAAACCTGGTCTGAGTGGCTCACTGCAGACAGAAAAGCAAGAGTGACACAAAGCATCCTAATGGTTCTGTGGGACTTGAGGAGGGCCAGGTCATGATGAGTCTTTGCTGTCAAATAATGTGGAATGCCATTTTGGACATGAGATCACACTATCAATAGATACAGAATAGATATCAATATGTACATACATACATACATACATACATATGAAGACTAATTATGTTGTCAAATATAATAACATTTCTGTTATTATTCTTTTGTCAATGCTTGCCAAAGCATATCTTCATCTCAATGCTAATTTGAAATATTTATAGCAATTCAGGAAGAATGTAAAATAAAATGAAAACTAACTAAGTAAATTTAAAAAGCTAAATTAATGGTAAAATAGAGTAAAACACTAATCTTATAGAAAGATTATATGATTCTGTGTGTTTTTGGACATACCTTGGGGACTTGACTTCAATTAATCTCAATGATTTCTCTGCAGAATTGTTATTTATTCCTCCAATGTTATGGCTAAAAGACAAAAAACTGCCTGTTGGCTCACAATATTCCCAAGAAGACTATCAACAATAAGCTTATCTCCCTGGCTCCTGATAGTCTAAGTGATGTCAATATGGATAAGGTTGGTTGTTGTCAGAATATCTAGAGGCTTTTAGATTTGGAAGAGTCAATGAAGGTTTTCTTTTACCTCTCTGGTTACTGCATGCCCATCTCACCTTGATTAGATTGTTGTTTCTTGTGTACATGCTTGTCATCCTCTTTTGACATGCATGATATTTATATTACACAGATACCAGCCAGAAGGAATGCTGCATGCATTTATGTTACCTGATTTTATCTTTCAAAGTAATTTCTTCCCAAAGTAACATAATGGCTCATCCAAAGCTTGAAGCATGGAGTCTCTATTATACACGTTTAATGTACTTTTTGTTGTTTTTCTTGTTTATTTATTTCATTCTTTGTCTCAAGGAATTACTTTTTTTGTTTTTTTTTTTTACCATAGGTGGACTTAAATTATTCACAGACGTGTCTCTGGATAGTCATTTCAGCTATTAGCCAAGGTTATGATAATTACGTCTCCAAAACAAACGTGCAGCCCAGAGAGCGTGCATAATGGCTTTTAGTCTTCTGAGCTGCGCTTTTTAAAAAAACAATTGTTAAGATGCTTGAGGGCAATAAAAACCTTTCCACACATTTACACAAGCGCACATACAGGCAGTGACTGTAGAACTGTAATAAGGACTATGATGATGGCAGAAAGTTGTCAGCTAGAGCTTGTGGGCCAGAATGAATGGTCTAGATTTTTACTTGGGAAAATCCCCCATAGTGTACAGTATGTGGACAGTGAGAGGGAAACCCTGGGTGTTTCTCGGGGCAATATGAGGCCATTCCTCCCTCCACTGCTCCCTGTACAAGAGAGCCCTTGTTCCTCTGCTCCCATACATGTTTTTTTTTTCTTTTTTTCTTTCGCCCTGAGACCCTGGCTGCGTCCGAAATCGCATATTGTGACAGTACATACTGCACCTGATGCAGAACCTACTGCACCGCTGTTGAAACAGTGCGTTCTAATTAGTATGTGTGTGTAGTATGGATACAATCCCGGACATACTACATCCACAATGACCTTCGACGTCATCATAAACACAAAAATCTTAAAGGGACATCCAGATTAAAGCATCTGCACTAACGGCAAAATGCCCATCAGGAAAGTTAACTGAATTAGTCATGTAATGTGGACAGTGTTAACAGGCTGAGGTAAATCTTTTACCGTTTGCTTGGCTGGCTAAGGCATGATGGAGTTCACAAAAAAAGGTTTCAACACTGTGACAACAGTTTTCTTGTTTAAACCTTCAACAAGTTAACAATTTATTCAGGTATTGTTAAATAAGTCCTGTTTAACAAAGTTTAATACTTAAAATGAGCTGACGCTATCTTCCATAATTTTTTTCTGAGCTCATCCTCACCAATCCCGTTGCGTTATGGGAATTTTTGACTCGCATATTGTCCATCAGTTACACGCTGCATAATCTCGCCTGAAGTCATCTGGGTATTTCTCACATACTGTTTCTCACCTACTGAGAATTCAGACATACTACTCCTTTGGCATACTGCTTTTCGCCTACTGTGTAGTAACATGGTTTACGATTCCGGAAGCAGCCCCTGTCCTGCTGCTACTCTGCTATGTCCACCTTGACAGGCATGCCCTTTACCTGAGTGCATATTGACATACTGCAAACAATGTACTACTGTGCTGTTTGCAGACAAAGTGACATGACTTTGGGTTTAGGTGGTCAGTGTGAATGCTTCATGGATGTCGTGCAGTTTTGCGGGCTTTAAATCGAAAAAGAGTTTTACAAAGGTAACATGGCTGACCTTAAACATGTTTTACTATACTATTGGATGCGGGATTCATGCAGGTTTGTTTATAGCACAGAATATGGCCTTTTCTGCTTGTATTGATGAAATGAGTGGCTCTTTTCCAGGTGATTCCATTCCCCATGTCATGTGACACCCGAGAAGACTGTGCATGTCGAGACCCCAATGCACAGGAGAACAATAAAGGAATTCGGCACCGTACACTGGGCTGAGGCCAGGCCACTGGAGGTCGTCTTGGTACCCAACAGGGGAAAAACAATAAAACAAAAAACCTTTCTCTCTCCATGCTGCTTACTAGAGGGCCATTCCACTCATGCTGTACCCTGATATGCCTGCCGATGAGCCCTTGCCCACTATGGTATGCTGCTCAACAAGCAAACAACACACTATAATATATAATGCTAAATAGGTTTCAATTATTGACGGAACAGTTTTAGGAACCATCTCAATAAAATAATAAAACAACCAGAGACATCATCAGCAGAAGCTGGAGACAAGCCACAACTTGACAGTTTATTGGTTATTATTCCCTAGTCAATATTTTTAAGGCACAACTGTAGCTGAGTATTTAGAAAGCAACACAAAGAAAACATTTTCATGCTCTCATTGTTTGTTTGTTTGTTTGTTTTTTTTGAGTGAAACCATTCATTATTAATATGACCAATGAAAAGCAAGAAATGAAAGATGAGAAACACCACCAGTCTTGAAAATGTCAAAGCTGGCACTTCAGAGAAATTATTTAATCTATTCATAAAAAATTCTCCCACCCATGTCCTTCAGTTTCCCGCTGATGTGTTTAACAACAAATGATCTGCTACAGCATAGGAAAAGTCAAATCCTCTTTAAAGAAGACTAGCACTTCCGAGGCATTTTGACAAATGTTTTTCAAGAGCCAAAACTGCACTGAGCTGCGTGAAACATAGGAACCATGAGGTGTCTCTCCATGATGGATTGGAAGATGTTGAGGGATGCAATAAATCAACAAAAGAAACCTGCAAATTACCAAGAAATATGCACACCTGAATCTGAAAATATCAACTCTTTTTATTAGCATTTTATTGAATAATTGCCTCTTTCAAAAGAGTGTGTAATTGAGAGCAAGGGATCAATAATAAGAGAAGAATGGTTGCTGCTAGATTTGCTGCTTGGGCCGTGCAGACAGATATCTCTGCAGAGTGTGCATACAGATTGCACGCCATCTTACCTCCTGCCATAATGCAGCTATATAGAGTACATTTAAATTTATTTTAGAAAGCTTACACAACTCTAACACATGTTTAGATACTGCATTTATCAGGCTGTAGGACTTACATATAAGATTTCTGGACTATATTTACATATTAGGTCTTCTAACAACTTATTAAACAAAACATTTTTGTTTTTGTTTTAACAACGATCATACTTAGAAAAATCCAGTACTGTCATAGTAAAGTTAGTTTACAAAATTGTCACCAAAGCAACTTGCATGATCAACTTGTCAGAGAGACATGCTGCTATGAGACCTGCTGACTGATAGTGTTGTGCTGAGACACGCTTACAGTACTAACTGTGTGAGTACTTTTGCATTTAGGTATATGCAATATGTCAGTCCTTTTTCAACAATATATACTTTATTTGACTGAGCCAGTTCAAATGCTGAACATTCAAATTGTAATAATGACATCAGTAGTAATTATCACACCCTGACTAGCATAGCCTTGCTAATATAACAGCTTTCTGAGGTACAAAGAAGGCTGTGAAAAATTATTATTATTGTTTAACCTGTTGATCTTTTGTTAAAAACATTTCACAAAAATACTCTGCTCTCATGGATATCAAACAATTGCAAACAAAACTATGTTTTAAAAAATATCTTTGTTAAATATAGGTGTACAACATTTTTTTGGCACCCTTTGTGCTACCTCCCTTTGTCAAGATAACAGCTCCGAGTCTTCTCCTATAACGCTTGATGAGGTTGGAGAACACATGGCAAGGGATCTGAGAACATTCCTCCATAAAGAATCTCTCCAAATCCTTCACATTTTGAGGTCCACACTTCTGGACTTTACTCTTCAGTTCACCCACAGGTTTTCTATGGGTTTCAAGTCAGGGGACTGGGATGGCCATGGCAGGACCTTGATTTTATGCTCAGTAAAACATTTTTGTGTTGATTTTGATGTATGTTTTGGATCATTGTCCTGCTGGAAGATCCAATCACTGCCCATTTTAAGATTTCTGGCAGAGGCAGGCAGATATTCATGTAATATCTGTTGATATTAGATAGAGTCCATGATGCCATGTATCCTAACAAAATGTCCAGGTCCTCTGGCAGAAAAACAGCCGCGAAACACTAAAGAGCCACCAGCATATTTAACTGTAGGCATGAGGTACGTTTCCAAATGGCTACCTCTTTGTGTGCACCAAAACCACCTCTGGTGGTTATTACCAAAAAACTCTATTTTGGTTTTATTTGACCATAGAACCCGATCCCATTTGAAGTTCCAGTATTGTCTGGTGAAGTAAAGATGCTTGAGTTTGGTTTTGGGTTGGAGTAGAGGCTTTTTTCTTAAAAGCCTTCCGAACAACTTGTGGTGATGTAGGTGACTTTGGATTTTAGTTTTAGAGACTTTTTGACCACAAGACGCAACTAACTTCTGCAATTCTACAGCTGTGAACTTTGAAGATTTTTTGGCCACTCCTCTTCACAGTGCATTGAGACAATTTAGACACTATATTGACAATATAGACTGGAACTTCTTAATTATTTTTGTGATGGTGGAAATGGGCATTTTCAATGCTTGTGCTATTTTCTTATAACCACTTCCCATTTTGTGAAGCTCAACAACCTTTTGCCACACATCACAGCTATATTTGACATATGTGTTAACTCACATTTGTACCCCTTTGAAACAGGAAGTCATGGTTGAACAATTTCCTGTTCCTCTCATCCAGGTGTACAAAAAATGTAAAACAAAAATTGGTGTCACGATTTCCTCTCACGCTAAGTGCTGGAGCACGCAACGTGCTCTGAAGCACAAGCACACGCTTCCAGGTTTCAGGGACACTGACTTTGTTTACTTTTGATGTGTGTTTTGTTGTGATTTCTGTCCTGTTTCTGCCCCTGTATCATCATTGGTTGCTTCCCATATGTGTCATTAGTCTCAGCTGTTTTGTGTTTCACCCCGATTGTTTAGTACTTAAACCCCTAGTGTCTCTTTGTTCATCGCGAAGTATTGTGTGAGTGTATTCACAGTGCCAAGCCATTGTTCATCATGTTCCATTTCAAGTTTTTTGATCTCGCATTTAGTTTCTCGTTTTGTGGTTTGTCTTGCCTAGTTTATGCCCATTTGCTAATCGCCTGACCTTTTGCGTGTTTTGGACCATGCTTTTGATTCACGATTTGGATTTGACTGCCTGCCTCTCTTTAATAAAGCTCTTATCTGCATTTGCATCCGTCCTAAACTCCATTATGTACCATTACGTGAAAATAGGAATATACTTCATAGATATTTTTCTCATATGAATTCATAGCGTTGCCAATAATTGTTCCACACCTATATGTAACAAAGATTTTTCATGAACCAGTTTTTTAAACAAAAAGAGCAAAAGGATAAACAGTAAAGACCATTTTCACAGCCTTCTTTGTTCATATTTACCAAGGGTACCAATATTAGTGGAGGGCACTGCACTGTAAGCTTTTGACAGAAAAAACACAAAGTAAAACTTTGTCTTTGTCATGTCATTCCTTCCTTCATTCATTCATCTTCATTAACCTCTTTATCCTGGTCAGGGTTGCGGTGGCTCTGGATCCTGTCCCAGCAATACTGGACATGTGACAGGACTACACCCTGAATGGAACACCAGTCTATTCCAGTTCACTATGCTCACACTCATTCACACACTCAATCACATGGGCAATTTAGCATAGCTGTCCCACCTATTGGCATGTTTTTGGAAAGTGGGAGGAGACCCGAGAACCCGGAGGAAACCCATGCAAGACATGAGGAAAACATGCAAAACTCAACACAGACAGTAACCTGAGCTCACGATCAAACCAGGGACCCTGGATTTGGGACTAATACTGCTATAGTGACTAATACTGTACAACAACAACAAAAACAAATAAATACATTTTCCTTCAAAACAGGCCAAATTCATGAGCTGTCTCATATTCCAGAGTAACGTATTGACTGCAAAACACACTACCAATTTGTACAAGTTTCCTCCTAGACATTATTGGTGGTTCTCTGCAAATGTGCATCCTCCCCATTGACCTGTCAAAGTTCCATTGTTAGCATCAACCTTTAAAACTAAATTCAGCTCTTTTATCATTTGAACAATTATAATTTGTAGACTGCAAACAATGTCAAACAAGAATAAATTATATTGTCATTGATATGATCTTTCTTGCAGTATTGACATTAGTAAACTCACGCACTTTGCAGTTCATGTCTATGCATGAAAAAAACTAAAAAGCAAATGGATTGTAACAATAGTTATAAATATTTTTAAATCATAGTATTCTATGTACTGTGCATTATCAGTATAAGGGGTATACATAGAGCCATTTCCATTTAGAGGTGAGTTGAGAATATGACTTCAGATTTTAATAAGATATTTTTCAAGAGATTGCATGTTATGTGTTATCCTTAGATTATTTAGTAGACTAGTCTATAGCTGCATTCCAATAAGTAATATCTTGTAGTCCCATGTGCACTTTCCATCCACGCCTGTGCACAGTCACAATATGACCTCATCCAGCTGCAGAATGGCATAGAGACATTTATCTTGCACAGTGTCCATGAACCCTGCCCCACACACTCACACTGTGGCTTCCTCTTGTGCATCTGTTACTGATAATGTGGGAACAGCAGTAGATGTTGATACATAGCTGTGTAAATGCAAGACTGCACATTCAGCAGAGGCTGGTTGTGTCAGTTCAACACATGATCTCAGCAGAAGGTTTTTTATGGAATTAGTTGGAAGCAACTGTTACAACAGGAATATATGGGATAGATGGTTTTGGGATAACTGTAGTATGTAGATTATTTTATGATGGCTTTGGATTTGGTGGTGCATTCTTAAACTGTATCATTAAAAATCTGTATTTTTATCATTCACCTCAGTTACTCAGATTAAAAAAATAAGATATGTTTAACATACAAAAGCTGGTACGGTCAGACAGTTAATTTGTAATTAGTACATGAAATAATATTCTTAGTGTAGTCCATCATAATGTACAGTGAGGGGAAAAAAGTATTTGATCCCCTGCTGATTTTGTACGTTTGCCCACTGACAATGAAATGATCAGTCTATAATTTTAATGGTAGGTTTATTTGAACAGTGAGAGACAGAATAACAACAAAAAAATC
>JAOUWY010000046.1:12512002-12522231 GCA_025728095.1 Prietella phreatophila | reverse complement strand
GTGTGTGTGTGTGTGTGTGTGTGTGTGTGTGTGTGTGTGTGTATGTGTGTGTGTGTGTGTGTGTGTGCGTGTGTGTGGTTTTCTTTCTTTTTGTGTACTGGCACAACTGGGAAAGGTGATTGGAGTGGTTGCTGGTGTTATTTGGTGATGTATCCAAATTGAGTGAAGTGTATATTACCTTTATTTATTTATTACTTACTTGCTTGTGTTTGCGTGAACAGTGTGTGGGTTTGAGAAATGTAATATTTTTGCTGCATCAGGCAGGGGTCCTGAATCTGTCGAAAGAGGAGTGTGATAAGGAGGAGGGAGAAGCCATGGTTGCACACCTGGCACTGATTTGGCTCATCATTGGGAGAGATAGACTTGTCCTACTACTCCAACTATCATTAAAGCCCACATTGTTTTCAGAGCACCACCTGGATATCCAGCAGTTTAGTGACCATAATCTGCAGTAAGTTACATTGCCACACCACATTGGGATGTGGCCAGAGCAGAGTACTGCATCAGACAATGCCTTTGCAACTTCCACACCTCTACAATGTTAGTAATTTCTGACTGATGAAGGTGTATATTGTTAGCTCATACATGAATAACCATCTTTGAAAACCTATTCTTTCCTAACACCCTAATATTATCTGCTATGTCCAGCACCCTGGCTCCCAGGATACATTTACAGTCCCTTCTAAAACTTTTGGAATGGGAAGGCCAATTCATTTGGTTTTGCTGTAGACTGAAGACATTTGTGTTTGAGATCTATAGATGGGACAAGAGATCAAAATATGAAACAAGCAATTAGGATTTCCTGGTATTTACATAAAACATAGAACCTTTTGTATCCGATCACCCTCACCCTTTAGGTGAGTAAAAGTATAGGAACAGATAGGTTTTGCAATAAATTAGAGTATATAATATTTGGTTGCATATTTCTTGCTTGCAATAATTGCTTCAAGCCTACAACTCATTGACATCACCAAATGATTGGTTGTTTCTTTTGTGATGCTTTTCCAGGTTTTTACTGCAGCCTCTTTCAGTTCTTGATTATTTTCTCCCTTCAGTCTCCTCTTCAGTAGGTGAGTGAATTCCCAATTGGGTTAAAGTCTGGGGATTGACTGGGCCAGTCCAAAACCTTCCATATTTCCCCCGATTAGTCCTTTAAGTTGGCAGTGTGTTTTCGATCATTGTCTTGCTGCATGATAAGGTTTTTTTCTATAAATTGGCAGAAAAAATGTTCCTGTAAACTTCTGAATTCATTCTGTTGCTACCATCATGGATTATCGATAAAGATTAGTGAGTGTGTTCCAGAAGCTGCCATGCAAGCCCAAGCCATGACACTACCTCCAACATGTTTCACAGATGCGCTGGTATGTTTTGGATCATGAGCAGATCCTGCTTGTGTAGCTCATTGTGAATTCCAATCTAACTCTCTGATCATATACAATTGTTTGTTTCCACTTTTGTGGCAACAGTTTGGAGAAGAACCAAACATGGGTATAATACATGTCCACATACTTTTGGGGATGGATATTGGGGTGAAAAATTATGTATTTCTTTAAACTCTTAAGAGTTTGTTTCATCCTGTGGAATGTTTGGCTTGGCATTTTGGTACATTTAAAGCCTGTTCTGAACTCCTTTACAATTACTAAGAACTTTCATTTTAGTCATTTGTGTTGCAACATGAGTATATAAGGACCAGTATAAATCAAATTAACAGCAACCATTAGCTACAATACTACTGGTGTAGCCTACAATTTCAGAAATAAATTTGATCAGAACCGGATCTGGGGTCTGATTCTATGATTGGCTAAATATTATCCTGTTGATGTCTTTTGAGCCCACCTAATAAAAATTGACATCTAATAATGAAAAAATAAATAAATGAATAAAAAAATTAAAAAATCCAACTCAGTATGTAATGACTGTGACAGGTCACACCTATGAAAATGAAAAGCATCCACAAATGAAGGAAATTCCAAGCACTGAGGAGACCCCATTTCTTCTACACATGGGTAATATCTGATGTTTGTGGTACAAAATGTACCGAGACAGTATATGTGAGATTTTTATGAGCCTGTGCTGACACCCACAAAATTCACTGCTGCTGAGCAAGAGCTGCAGTGCGTAGCAGGTTGGCACAGAAAATTCCTGGGGATTGTGTTACCCGCTGAAACTCTCCTGGCTTATAATCAAGACTCAGGGCCATTATCCCAACATGGTTGCCTAAGCAGTTCATTCTCCCCATATAATTTCAGCATTAAGTTTAAAGCAAAAACATGAACTTTCAGCTCGTATTTTCCTACACTACAACAACCTCATCACTCTTTGCTCAGCTCAAAAACCTTCACACACATTTCTTCCAAGAGACCCATCAGAAGCAGGCCAAAACAGGAAAGCATTAAACCATGTTTTCATGAAATTCAACTTTCATTGACATGTAGCAAGATATTATTAACATTATTGAGATTATTATGAAGGATGTTTTTTGAGGTAATGCAGTGAAAAAAAAAAAGCAAACTAACTGATGGTACCTCATCCATTTGAGACTGTTAACCTGGGTTTTGCTTTTAATTTTATAGTCTGGGCTGCTCCAATTATATGGAATTCTTTACATGAGAATCATTTACATCTTTTAAACATACTTGTGTTCATTACAGTCATGGTACATGGCTTTAAAATCACAAATACAGAACCATGAAAAACAAGAGTGGAAGAGTAAAAGACTGCACTTTCATTTATTAATGAGACAAGCGTAAAGGTTTCAGTCATTAAAATTTACGACTTCTTTTCTCATGGTAAAATTGATCAGAAAAGCTTTTATTTCAAGCAAAGGCATCTGCATTTAGGTCCTTTTATACACACACACACACACACACACACACACACACACACACACACACACACACACACACACACACACACACACACAAAACTAATTTTCTGTTTTAATAAATTAAAAATAAAGGAACATTTTTAATGCATATAGCAGATGCTATTCCAGCCAACTATAAATTGTTCAACCACCTAAATTGTGGCAGCAAGTAGAAATACTCAAGGGAGAAACAGAATCTTAAATCTAAAAAATTCTGAATATCGCATTTACCTTAAACTTCATTCCATTCCAGAATGCGAATGCCTGCTGACATCCGGCAAAATAACAAAAATAGGGAGATATAAAAGTCAAAGTGTTTGTTGCAAGTGCCAAGTAGTGTTTTTTGTTTAGTTTTTTTGTTTTTTTGTGGGGGAGGGGGATTAGGGAAAGGACGTACATATTGGCTCACAAATATGATTGGAGGAGTTATGTTTCTGTGCCTTACAAGTCCAAGTAAATCACCAAGCATAATAAATCAAGGTGGAAAATCCCATAGTTTCAATTAGTAAGGGGAAGATTTATGGTAGTCCAATAGTAGCTGAATCCTGAGGAACAGGACACATTCAGTAGTACAAAGTGTTTCCTTGCTTCTTTCTTCCACACAGTATTAATATAACAATGTACCAGTAACACAATCTTTAACATTGGGAACCTTGTTTTTGTCTATCGCTGTATGTCATGTAATTGATAATAGGAGATGGATGCAAATGCAATTAAAGCTTTTATTTATTTTTAATATTTTCTTTTTAAGAGACAGGCAGACAAATCCAAATTGAAAGGCAAAATATGTGGTCATAAAACAAGCAAGGAGTCATGTGATTGGCAAAGGACTTAGACGAGAATCAATAACGTGAAGATGAAAACAGATCAACATCATGGAGCGAGAACAAAAATCAAACAGCTTAGTATGGCTCTGGTGGAAACCACAGAAACACTCAATACTTCACGTTGAACAAAGACACATGAGGGGTTTAAATAATAAACGTAATCAAGGGGATAACACAAAACAGCTGAGACATTAGGAAAGAGCCTATAGCATGACAGAGGTGGAGACAGGACAGAAGTCAAAACAAAACACTTGTAGAAAGTAAACAAAGTCAATGTCAACAACCCGGAAGTGCACGCTTTCACGCTATGGGCAGTTGAGAGAAAATCCATGACAGTATATGTGTTTATATATGTCACGTATTCCACGTAATGAAGGCTAGGACGGATGCAAGTGCAGGTAAGAGCTTTTAATAAGGTGAGGCAGGCAGACAAATCCAAATCATGAGACAATAGCGTAATCAAGGAACAGGCAATGGGCCAGACGATCTGTAAACAGGCATGAACTAGGCAAGGAAAGCATCGAGTACGAGGAACAAGAAGCAAAATCAATGAACATGAGCCATAACGAGAAACAGCATACAAACCCCTGGTATGGTGATAACACTCAATAATTTGCCAAGTAATTGTGTTCAAACAGTCTCTATATACTGTGGTTGTGAGTGCTGTGAATTTGATGCAGGTGTGCATGATTAGAATGAATGTGAGTGTTCTGGAAATTGCAGTCCATGGCGGCCATATTTGTAGGCTGCCATGCAGGATGGGAAATGTAGTCACTGGTTTACTGTGTGTACATTTATCGATCCCCTGTAGATGTACACTGTAACTGTGCGGTAACGGAGACAAACGCAAGCTAGCAAAATGAGGAGAATAACTACGAACAAAAAGGGTGAAGGACGAGGACTGGATATCAAGAGAGATGGGAAAGCACAGGAAACGGAAAATAGATGAGACGGGACGTAAGTGTAACGCATGATCTAGGAACTAAGGGAGCACTAGACAACATGGAGCTGGGTATCATGCAGAGCCGAAGCTGCTGGATGAATACTTCGTGTCGGGCTGCAGCTTCAGAGGTCCCTATATAACTTAAATTAGCTACAAGTACAAGAGCGTGGGTGAGGCAGGGAAGTGTAGTCCTTATCCGCCATGTCCCTAGGCGGGACTACTTGTGATGGATTGTCACGCTGATCTCGCCACGTCGTAACAGAGCCCCCCAAAGGACTCACTCCGGGAGTCTAAGTTCGCTGAGGTCTTCTCCTCGCCCAGAGGGCCGGTTTGTCTGGATGGGTAGCATGAAAGTCTCTACGTAGCCTTGCGTCCAGAATGTCCCGGGCTGGGACCCAGCATTGCTCCTCCGGTCCGTCCGTATCCCTCCCAATCCACTAGATATTGAAGTCCTCCCCCCCTCCGTCTGCAGTCGAGAATCTCCCGGACACGGTAAGCTGGTCGACGCTCAATCACCAATGGTTCCGGTACCCACATTCACCTTTGAAGCCCAGAGGCCCAGAACCACCGGCTTAAGCAGGGAGACATGGAAGGAAGAGGAGATACGACTGTGCTTGGGAAGGTCCAGACGATACGTAACCTCATTTATCTGCCTCAATATGCGGAAGGGCCCGATGTATTTCGGCTGGAGCTTCGTGCTCCTGGGGTTACACAAGTCCCTTGTGGAGAGCCATACCCTGTCCCCTGGTCGATACTCCGGGAGAGCTCTCCGGCGCCGGTCAGCCTTTCGTTTGGCTACCTTTCATTTGGCAGAACGAAAGGTACCTTTCGCCTTTCGTTTGGCAGAACCACTCATCTATTGATGGGGATTCAGTGGGAGCAGCGTTCCAGGGGAATAATGGAGGTTGATACCCCCAACACACACTGGAAGGGGGTGAGCTGGGTGGCGGAATGCCATAGTGAATTTTGGGCATATTCTGCCCACAGTAAGTACTGACTCCAATCCCTTGGGTTCTCTGAGCAGTAGGTTCGGAGAAATCGTATCACCTCCTGGTTAGCTTGTTCGCCTGTCCGTTCGCTTGGGGTTGATAGCCAGAAGTGAGGTTGACTGCAA
The DNA here is from genome assembly GCA_025728095.1 of Prietella phreatophila. Lineage (NCBI taxonomy): Eukaryota > Metazoa > Chordata > Actinopteri > Siluriformes > Ictaluridae > Prietella > Prietella phreatophila. Next base: position 12,516,481 of record JAOUWY010000046.1, on the reverse strand, counting down.
TCCCTATCTTCCTCATGAAGCTAGCCCATACCCGTGAGGTAAACTGTGGCCCCCTATCCAACACAATCTCCTCAAGGATGCCGAAGTACCGAAAAACATGTTGGAACAGGAGTTCCGTGGTGGTGAAGGCAGATGGAATGGCTGGCAGTGGAATTAAGCGTAAAGCCTTGAAAATCGGTCCAGGATCACCAAAATGGTGGAATTCCCCTCTGACTTCTGCAAATCCGTGATAAAGTCGAGGGCCAAGTGGGACCATGGACGCTCCGGTACAGGTAGGGGCACCAACTTGCCAGCCGGGAGAGCACGAGAGTCCTTGCACTGCGCGCAAGAAGAACATGAGGAGACTGTGCTCTGAACCTCCCTGGACATATTAGGCCACCAGTACCTTTCGGCCAGTAGTTGGAACGTGCGACGGGCTCCTGGGTGGCCCATTGCTGGAGTCTTGTGGGCCCAGGTAATAAGGTCGACTCGGTACTGCCTAGGTATGGACTGTTTATCCGGCTGACAATTAATTGGGATTCAGGCGCTGAGAACCCTAGCAAGGCGTTGTTCTAGGGGCCACTGCAGGGAGCCCACTATACAGGACGGCAGTATAACATAATTCTCCGACTCCCTCCGCAGCTCTGGGGCATGCATGCATGACAGAACATCGGCCTTGGTATTCCGGGAACCTGGGCGATATGACAGGGTGAAGTCGAATCGTGAGAAGAATAACGACCAGCAAGCATGGCGAGGAGTGAGGCTTTTGGCAGTTCTCAGATATTCCTGATTTTTATCATCCGTAAAGATGACAAAAGGGTGTAAAGCTCCCTCCAACCAATGTCTCCACTCCTCCAGGGACAGATTAATGGCCAGCAGTTCACGGTTGCCCACATCATAGTTCCGCTCCGCTGGTGACAGCTTGCGGGAAAAGTAGGCTACAGGGTGTAGTTTGGGCCTCTCACCAAACCTCTGTGACAGAATGGCTCCCACTCCGACCTCTGGTGCGTCGACCTCCACGACGAAAGGCTTAGAGGGGTCTGGGTGTCGGAGAATGGGAGTCGTGGTAAAAGCCCGCTTCAGTTTCTCCAAAGCCTCCTGGGCGACGGGGGACCACAGCAGACACCTGGGTTTCCCTTTCAGGAGTGCGGTCAGGGGTTGCGCTACCTTGCTGAAGTATCGGATGAACCTTCGGTAGAAGTTCGCGAAACCGAGGAACCGCTGCAACTCCTTGACGGTTCGTGGTGAGGGCCATTCCACTACCGCCTAGATCTTGCGTTGGTCCATGGTGACCATCATGAGCTGATGATGTACCCCAGGAACGAGATGGTGCGCTGATGGAACTCGCATTTCTCGGCCTTGACGAATAGGCGATACTGCAGGAGATGTTGCAGTACGCTCCGGATATGTTGGACATGTTCCTCCAGGAGCTCGAGTAGATCAAAATGTCATCAATATACGGTATCACGTATCTTCCTTGCATGTCCCTTAGCGCGTCATTGATGAGATTCTGGAATACCGAAGGGGCATTAGCGAGCCCATACGGCATTACCAGATACTTATAATGTCCGGAGGTAGTGCTGAAGGCCTCGAATATGATGGCAGACCGTAATTATTCCAGGGCTGAGGGGACGATAATCAATACACGGACGGAGGCCCCCTCCTTTCTTCTCCACAAAGAAGAACCCAGCCGACACAGGGGATGTGGACGGTCGTATGTACCCCTGCTGAAGAGCCTCTCGGATGTAGTCCTCCATGGCCTGCTGCTCAGCCTGGGAAAGAGGATATACACGACCTCGCGGTAGACTGGCCCCCGGAAGCAAGTCAATAGCACAGTCATATGGTCTGTGAGGTGGGAGACTACCGGCCCTCTCCTTGCTGAACACCTCCTTGAGGTCGTAGTAGTCCTCACTCGGAACAGAAGCTGGGGGGCTCTCCACCGTCGTGGTGGCCAAGGGGACTGTGGGCCCTTTTAAACAACTGTGCTGGCAGTAAGGGGACCATTGGGTTATCTGCTTCTCCGTCCAAGAGACTAGTGAGTTATGCCGTTGAAGCCAGGGGAGGCCGAGGATACCGGGATGTCTGGTGGAAACTGTGATATAGAGAACCAGGGTCTCGTGGTGAAGGGCACTGACTTGTAGGCTGACGGGTTGCATGCTGCGAGATAGCACACCCTCCCCTATGGGTGACCCGTCTATGGCCTGGAGCTCACGAGGACAGAGGAGGGGACGTATGGGGAGTTTTAGCGCCTGCGCCGTCCTCTCATCTATGAAGTTCTCCACCGCCCCGGACTTGATGAGAGCTGAAAGCACAAAAGAGCGGGCTGAATGTTCAATCACTACTGGTAACGAGAAAATATGTGCTTGGCTTAGACTCACCCGATACAAGGGAGGTGAGGCTTCACTGCGCTTCCCTTCGTCCTGGCGTCTCCGGTGTTAAATTAGCTACAGGTGTTCTAATCAGAACTCCGGCGAACTCAAGCGCGGGCGAGGCAGGAAAGTGTAGTGCTTATCCGACATGTCCCTATTTGTGACTACACGTGATGGATTGTCACGCTGATCTTGTTGCCTCGTAACAGAGAGAATGTTTTGTTGATTGATGATTCGAAAGTGGAACTGTTTGGAAGACAGGGGTCATGTTACATCTGGCGTAAACCAAACACTGAATTCCACTAAAAGAACATCATGCCTACGGTTAAGCATGGTGGTGGAAATGTGATGATGTGGGGATGCTTGGCTGCTTCTTAGCCTGAGCAACTTGCAATAATTGAGGGAAACATGAATTCTGCTCTCTACCCGAAAATCCTAAAGGAGATTGACTGTGTTTACATGGACAGCAGTAATCTAATTATTGACCTTACTCTGAGTAAGATAATAATGTGATTAAGGTGTTTACCTTTTAGAATATTCATTTCATGTTCAAATTTTAGATGTTATAAACATAATTAGATTAACGGCACACGTTATTATGTCACTGCGCCACGCCTTCCAACGTTCCCTCCAGAAATTCATGTATCAACATACAGTTTGTTATGGTACCGTATACAGTTTTGGGTGTTTTTATTGAAAAAAAAATTTATGAACGCTTTAAGTGCAGTTAATTATTTGTCATGCTGTATCTTCAAATAGACAACTGCTTGAAGCTGTGGGCTGCATCCCAAACCACATACTTACCGTCTATATAGTAGGCAAAATACATGTATTTTTCCCCACCACAAGCCTATAGTAGGCAAGTATGCGGTTTGAGATGCAGCCGTACTCTCCTGCTCGCTGTAAAATGTTGAGCACTGCTCTGTGTGATCATGTCCTGTCACAAAATGCGGTGAACTCTCACACGACATTAATAATGTGATTAAGGTCTTTACATGTCTGTAATACACATTGATAATGCGACTAAAATAGGAGTACTCCACATGTCTTAATTTGATTAGTGTTTACTTCGAGTATGACCTTAATCAGATTAAGGTAATTAAAAATTGCTGTTTACGTGGTAGTTTCTTAATCACAGTGTTGTCTTAATCAGGTTAATAGTGGGTTATTTTTGTCCATGTAAACGCACTGAATGTCTGGTCTTCAGTCTATAAGCTGAAACTCAAGCGCAACTAGATTAAGGAGCAGGACAATGATCCAAAGCATAGGAGTAAGTCCACCTCTGAAAAAAAAAAGCAAAAGTAAAGTTTTGAAGTGGGCTAGTCAAATTCCTGACTTGAACCAATTGAGATGCTGTGGCATGAAAATAAACTGCAGTTCATGCTCAAAAACCCTCCAGTGTGGCTGAACTAAAGCAGCTCTGCAAAGAAGAGTGGGCCAAAATTCCACCACAATGAAAGACTGATCTCCAGTTATCAGAAGTGGTTGGTTGAAGTTATTGCTGCTAAAGGTGATACAACCAGAGTTTAAGTTTAAGGGGGAAATTAGTTTTTCATATGGGTGATAGGTGTTGAATAACTTTTTTAGTAAAAAAAAAAAATTTAATTAATTAATTAATTAAAACTATATTGTGTGTTTACTCGGGATATCTTACTTTCATGTTGTATTTCATTTGAAGATCTAAAACTAAAATCATGTGAAAAAATAAACCCAATGGAATTATTATTCATTTTTTTATTTATTTTTTTACATATTTGGACAAGCAAACATTTGAACCAGTATTGAAACAGTACCTATTAATAAATCTAATACACTCTATGAAATGACACATTACACTGATAGGTTGTAGTAATTATCGTGAGTTTTCGATGCTTTTAACGTTGTTTTCCTTTGTTAGTATAAAAATAAAAATAAAATCCTGTGAATGTTTACTGCTGTTGCTCAATTTGTTTTTTGTTTTCTTCTCAATTGAATATTTGGGAAAGTGAGGGGAGGACAGAAGAGAAAATGCAATGTAGAAAGGTTCACCAGAAATGTTTAGCAGAAATGTTCAGTAGAAATGTACAAATGTTCAGCAAAAATGTTCAATAAAAATGAAACTGTGAAATTTCAGTGATGAAAAAAGAAATAT
>JAOUWY010000046.1:12468775-12488334 GCA_025728095.1 Prietella phreatophila | reverse complement strand
CTTCAACCTCTGCAGCAATGCTGGCAGCACTCATACGTCTATTTCCCAAAGACAACATCTGGATATGACGCTGAGCACGCGCACTCTTCAGTCATCCATGGCAAGGCCTGTTCTGAGTGGAACCTGTCCAGTTAAATCGCTGTATGGTCTTGGCCACCGTGCTGCAGCTCAGTTTCAGGGTCTTGGCAATCTTCTTATAACCTAGGCCATGTTTATGTAAAGAAACAATTCTTTTTTTCACATCCTCAGAGAGTTCTTTGCCATGATTCAGGAATCTCTGCTCCAAATGCACTTTACACAAGCAAACATTTGTGTTGTAATGCTCAGGAACAGCATCATAAATAAACAGTAACCACTGATTTCATCCGTTTTCGGAAGGCTAAAGACAGAGGTTTTGTTTTCACACCAAAACACCCATGGCGCCTGAATTCACAAAAGTCTCGCTCTCTTTTTCCGTGACTGCCTTTGGGCAGGATTATGCGGATAGTACATGTTGTTATTTAGAGAAATTAAGTAAGTAATATCTGGACTTCGAACAACGCGTTTCAGGCAGGTCTGGAGCAGTGTTCTCTGTTAGATAGAATAAATGATTTTTGGAACTTTGCAGACCTTATACATGCACAAACAGATACATTACACACCAAAACAAAATTAAACCATGAAAAATCATGCCATGACCATTTTAAAAGCATCAAAGTCTCTGGATCTGATTCCTACTGAAAACCTGTGGACTGAATAGAAGAGGGAAGTCCATATGCACTAAAATAAGAATATAAAGGACCAAGACCCCTCAACAAGTGTCTACAACCTTGTAAGACATTACAGAAAGCAAATCAGTACCATTCTTTTCTCCAGGGTAGACATGGCAAAATAATTGTAAGGGAGCTGATCATTTTCAAACCAGTGTTGCACTATTTTAGTGTTTGGAAGAAAAAAAAAACTAATTAAAGCTAAACCATGTTCCTATATGTTTGAGTTGAGCATGTCACTTACTGCACGTTTTATTATTTTTTATATTTTATTTTACTCATTTTCATGAAGAGTGCCAATATTTCTAGAGGGTATAAATTTTTTTATATACTTATATTTGATATTGATGAATTTGAATTTCAGCTGCCAGCTAATGATGCCATAGTGGGCTTTTACAAAAGTACAGATCAGCCATTTTAATTAAATTCACACAGGAAGTGAACCTGCACACTGGAGTAAGGCTGTATGTGAGAAACTGCAATCGATTCACTATATAGAGCACCATTTTAGAAGTGTTGCCATTTCAATTCAATAGTGAAATGCACTGCAATTTATTTGTGTCCAAGCAAGATGTACAGTTTCAGTCAAAATTATTCAACACCCATTGTAAATCAGGTTTATTGTCAAAATTACAGACTTTCAGATGTTTGCAATGAACAAATCAAACAAAAGCAATTGAAATAGTCTCCAAATTATTCAATCCATTCATGGCAAGCATCTTTAGTACTTAGTAGAGCACCCTTTTGCTGTTATGACCTGTTGCAAATGAGAAGCACACCTTCTGGCAATGTTCCTGAGGAAGCTTAGCCCATTCCTCATGAGCAATTGCCTCCAGTTCAGTAATATTCTTGGATTTGCCTGGTGCAACCGCCTTCTTCAAATCCCACCAGAGGTTTTCTATGGGGTTCAAGTCAGGTGACTGTGATGGCCCTGTAGAATCTTCCAGGACTTCTTCTGCAACCAAGCCTTGGTGGAATTGAGGTATGTTTGGGATCATTGTCCTGTTGGAAGGTCCAATGACAGCCAAGCTTCAGTTTCCTCACAGACAGCGTGGCATTTTCTCCTAGGATTTCCTGATACTTCAATGAATCCATCTTGCCTTCCACACACTGGAGGTTTCCAGTGCCAGAGGATGCAAAACAGCTCCAGAGCATCACTGAGCCACCACCATGCTTGACTGTGGACAGAGTGTTCTTTTTTCATTCTTCTACCTCCAGACATACCGCTGATCCATCATGCCAAAAAGTTTCATCCTTAAAGTTATTTAATCGCTCCACAGAACAGAATCCCAAAACTTCTTTATACTTATTTATATGATTTTGAACTGACTTTTCTTGTGCTTTTGGGTTAGTAGTGTTGTATGTCTTGCAGTTCTGGCATGGAAACCTTCTGCATTTTGTAGACTCCTCACTGTGCTCACTGAAACCTCAGTGCCTGTTGCCACCAAGTCTTGCTGCAGGTCTTTTGCAGGTATTTCATGTGTTCCAGCACAAGCATACCTGGTGCAACTAATTAAGTCCTTGAGACAACACCTGTTTTGCATATTTGTACTGTTGTGAGGGATACTATTCAGGAGGTTGAATAATTTTGAAACTGGAGAACTATTTCAGTTGCTATTGTTTGACTTGTTCATTGCAAAAAGCTGAAAGTCTGTAAATTTTGACAATAAACCTGATTTGCTATAGGGGTTGAATAATTTTGCAACTGTATGGCACATAATTGCCATAATATATTTTGCTGCTTGTATTATTTCTCATCTTCCTTTCAATTTCTTCATCTCATTCTTTGTGCTTTCTCTCTTGGTCTGCCTCTCTTAATTAATTTCTTCTTTTAAATTGACTTTTTATTACCATCTTTATTCTTCCTTTCTCTTTCTTTCTTTCTTGTCTTTTGTGTCATTTCCTAATAGCGGTTCTTCTCATTTAAGTCTTAAATGCAAATGTTTTTGACCATTTTGGGGAAATCCTTCTTTCACTTTCACAAGTCAAACAGCATGCATTAATTAGGCAGAATCCCTAAAAGCAGAAATCCCCAAGACAGCACAAATTAAAACCTCCCATTATGCAGTTAACAAAGGCACATGGACATACCGTCTTGCAGCTGGATCTGATGGAGGTAGAGAGGACTCTGCAGCACGTTGCATCGACCAGGCTCGTCCTCTCTAGTAAGCAGCATTAGGTCGGTGTAGATGAACACCGTCACCTATAGGGGGAGATACAGACAACAATCATAGGCATACTCAAGATGCCAACATTGCACCATCACTGGACTGCTTGGACTGACACAAAAATAAGTCTCTGTAATAAAATGGTAAAGTCAAGTATATTCATTATCATTGTGGTAGAAATGCATTATGCATATGTTGGAGCTTTTTCTTTTGAAAAATGAGTATGTCATATACAGTACCAGTCAAAAGTTTAGACATACTCATTCTTTATTTACATTTTTTTCCACATTTTAGAATAATAATAATAATAATAATAATAATAATAATAATAATGTAATCAAAATTCTGGAATAATACAAATGGAACGATGGGAATTATATTGTGATAAAAAAAAATCAAAATAATTTAGTATTTTAGCATCTTCAAAGTAGACAGGTGACACACTTTTTGCCAAGAATTTCCAGAAATGTATTCTTGGCATTTTCTCGACTGATTTCTTGAGGAATTCCCCTGAGATGCTTTTGAAACAGTATTAAAAGGAGTTCACACCTACGCTGGACATTTATTGGCTGCTTTTAGGAATATTTCACTCCACATCATCTATTTAAAAAAAAAAAAAAACAATTATATTTTCTCTACAACACCGATTTCAAACATGTAATCATACACCTTCAAATAAAAAACTTTTGCCTGGTAGTGTACATGTGGATGTATAATTAAGCATGCAGGCAGAGAAATAAATCTTATGCTGTGCTTACTAAAAGGAGCTGATGCTATTCAAGTTACATGAATGTGGAACCTTTTCATTTGTCTTAAATAGACTCAAACCCTGTTGAAGACCATATTTGTATTGGAGTCTGTGAATATGCAAATGAGTAACCCAGTGTTGATAGGAGTGTGTTTACATATTAAAACATGATAGGGCCTTGTTATGATACAATAACACTTGCCTATCAGATATTCAACATTAAGATTTTACATTGAAATCTGAAAGCCCATTTTCCTAAAATAATACCGCCAAACCTCTGCAGTGACAGTGCTTCATCTTCAGTCCGTTTGATTCCCACAGAAAAGCCAGCTGGGTCAGTGTATTTTTATTTTTTTTTTATCCCTACTCCAGCATGGAGCAAGGCCAATCTAGTAAACTCAGCAGCTGAATAACACAGGCAAACATGCACACACACACACACACACACACACACACACACACACACACACACACACACACTCAGACACAAATGTACTTATGGGAGTCTACTGGGGGAATGTGAGCTAGTGATGAACAGCTTCTCCTTATTAAACACACCAAACTTTACAAATGCCAAACTCCTCAGCATGTCCTCACAAGAGCTTCAAAAGAGAATAAAGGTCAGTTAACAGTGTACTCCTGGTGAGAAACCACTAGGGAAGAACAAAAAGAGAAGGCAGGATTGCTATAGATACACCATGGATCAGAGTGGCTATTGTGGCACAGAGAGATTTATCTTTACTCAATATGACTCAAGCTGTGTTATCTAGAGGTCAGGCTATTCCCAAAACCCAGAGTTTCTCAAATGCTGCTGCCACAAGAATAGTCAAACCCAGGTGTCTCCATGCCCGAGTCTGAATCTGATTAGACATAGTTGCTAATGAGACCAGGATTTCTGAACTTCACACACCACAAAAGAGTTTCATAGAGATGTAATGGTCTGGTCTGCACTTATATAACGCTTTTATCCAAAGCGCTTCACATTGTGTCTCATTCAACCATTCACACACACATGTATAAGGAAAACAAAATAAAAAAACTTAGCATAAAAAAAAAGTGGCTCCTGGGAAGCTCCCCTAGCAGTAAAATATCTTACCTTAATTAAAAATAAAAAAAACATTCCTTGTGTATTTTACACAGGGGAAGTATTTTGGGGGGTCTCTAAGAATTAATATTGACATTTATGCTATGCGGCTTGCAGTGCAGACCAAACATTAAATGACTTAACCTATAAGCTACTATCCACTGAATTTTTGAAGTAATCTCTTAATAGGCACTTAAGAGTCGACAACATAACGTCAATCAGCTCGTTTTGAGTAGTATTAGATATAACTTTGTTCAACTGTGCTTTATAAAGCAGGTGTTACCTGTTGAACACTTAAGAGCTAATATCATTACTAGGTTTGACAGGTTTCAGCAAAATCTCCAGACCAACTGTCTCAAAAACCACACAAAAGCCCTGAAACTAGCCCAAAAAATTGCCCATCTGAAAAAGGAGACTTTTTATTTTTCTCAGCCTTTGTGTGGGAAACAAAATCACTATGGTGTGCACACATTTCTGATGCTCTGACATTATCAATTCCAAAATCCGCCTTTTTCTCTCCCAATCTTTGCAATATTTTACAAATAAAATTGTTCTGCCTATAATAGATACACTTACACTTGGCCATTGTTTGTGGAAATGTATTAGATTTAATTGCTTTTATTGCCGTGTGATGGGTTGGCACCCTATCCAGGGTTTCCCCTGCCATGTGCCCCAAGTCCCCTGGTATAGGCTCCAGGCTCCCTGTGACCTTGTGTAGAATAAGTGGTACAGAAAATGGATGAATAAGTGGATGGAATTGCTATTATTTGCTATAAATCAAGATCTTGGCAGCCACAAAGCACTTTTAAACTACCACTAGCAAACTGGCAACCCTGTTAATTAGCTATCCTGTACACTGCTACAGTAGCTCAAGCATGGGGCATAATTCCTACCCCAATTGGCCTCTTTAGTGATCACACTGGAGCATGATTGTGCAACATCTAGAATACAAGCAAATAAAATCTATCAAATAGCATTTTTTAAAAATCACTGGTCCGACAGAAGAGGTAAACATCACAAACGTGATTGAAGGATTGCTGAAAACAGTAGAGTATGCAAATGTTTATAAGATCTTATGAACAGTTTGTAAATAAGTCATATTTTCAGTGATGGACTGAAAAATTACTTTCACAATGCCACCCTTAGTAAAATAAAAAAAACAAAAAAACACCACAACACAGGGATACAGGAAAAGTACACTAATTATAATATAGCCATTTAGTTAGTAACCCTTTTCTGGGGAGCATTTTTAGCCTTACCTTAAGTGCCATGTTTGTGCTGTCATGAAGGATCATCTCTTCAGACAACAACAGCATTCTCTCTGGGCTGCACAGGTCCAGTGGCTATAATACAAAATGTCCATTTACAGTATATAACTCTAATGTCCATTTCAAAGCATTAGTCATATAGATACAATCACATTACAAGTATAATGAACTCAATAATTACTTGAAACAATGGAAATAAGCACTTGGTCCTCTACCTGTACAAACACAGGGAAGATGAGGATCTTGGGGGCCAGGCTGACATAAGTGCCGTAGCTGGAGTGGGGAAGATGCGACTGTACAAGAGTGCAGTTCTGGTAGTTGGCAAAGCTCTGTCTATATGATAAGGGTGGAATTGTGGCAGTCTTGCTGTTCAGAGACCTGCGTAATGTGGCTCGCGCTTCTGTTCCAGTGTCCTGGAGATAGGCTGTGCTCTGTTGAATTCCTCTTGAGGAGTGAGTCTGATAAATTCTCCCTGACCCAAACAGAGTAAAGTTAGGCTATTCCAGAAATTCAACATAATTTTCTCCAATAAAGATTTCCACTTGTACTAATGTACAACAGTAACTATAATTATTCAACTGTTATTAACTATAATTATTCAACTGTTACAACCATAAACTGTGGCTGTTCTTACCAAGCGTTCCTAGTGTTCCATTGCTCTCTGGATAAACAGGTTGTAATATCTGAATATAAAAGAAACATTTACCTGACCAAGCAATCTAATATGAGCAATCAGCTTTGTTCATTGACAATATATTGAAACAAAATGCAAACAGGTACAGTTGAAGCCTTTATAAATACAGTTGGGGAAATAAGTATTGGATGCATCGACATTTTTTTCAGTAAATATATTTCCAATGAGGCTATTCACATGACATTTTCACCAGACATCAGTATTAATTCAAGAAATCCACAAATATAAAGAATTCACAACAGTAAAGTCCATTTCTTGCGTTTGTATTGAGGTCTGTTGAAAATTCATGTGAATAGCCTCACTGGAAATATATACTGAAAAAATGTTGACCTGCCCAATACTTACTTGACCCAGTGTAGGTAAGTGTAGACTAACTTCACTGTCCACATGTTGAAGTTTGGACAATATACATACTAGGATTGAGACTGCATTACACTGAGGGCTCCTAATGAAAAAAGAGATATCTTGCATATTAAAAAAACAGATGAAGCTCAGAGATCAGAGCTCAAGCTGTGCAGAAAAGCAGCTTGGGGGAAAAAGATGGTGGTCTTAACAGCATTAACATGAATCTTAAATAACGGACTGAAAAAAATTATGTACTCTTTTAGAATACGTGCATGAGATGAGATGGATTAATCATTACTTGGTTTCCCGGATTGACAGGGGACAAGATGATGTAATTGTCGCCATTTGATGATGTCACACGGGTGCCCTTGAGGGTCTGTGTACGTGTTTTGTAGTCATTCTCTTCTCGTTTCCCCGTCCATGACCATGTCGGCTCCCTGGTTCCGCTTCCTGCACTCTCAGAGTTGTTTCCTTTCTTACGATGGCTTACTTTGTGGTTGGAGGGTCGAGAGAGCAGGGGTGGCGTTTTGTTTTGGGTCTTTGTGGTGGGAGACAGACTGTCAAAGCCAGAAGTTTTATATGAAGGCCTGTGAATCAGGCCTTCGTAGTAGGGCTTCATGACTGGCATTGTCCTCCAGACCACCACTGTGATCTCATTCCGACAGTTTCTAAAGGAGGAGAAAACATTTTATAGAACTGTAACATAACATTTAATAATCATTTCCTATCTTCAATGTGTTATTTCATGTTCAGTATTGCCTGTTGGGCACTCTGAGCCATTTACATTGTAATTATACAAACAGGTGAGAAACTGAATGAGTGACATGATTTGACTGATCACCTTAATCCTATGATGAAACATTTCTATCCTGAAAGCAGTGGTCTCTTCCAGGATAGCAGTGTCTCCATCCAGCACAATAGCTCACTGAATGGTTTGATAAGAATGCAAATGATGTGCTTTGGCCTCCACACTCGCCAGAATTAAACCCAATTTAACATCTATTTAACATCAGTCGATGGAATAATTTTTTGAAGAGTGGTGTTCATACCTTAAGTACAGTTATACTATAGACTTGTGTAATCCATGACAAGGTGCAATGAAGTAGTTCTGGTTGCTTATGGTGGCCCAACATCTTACTAAGACACATTATGTTAATTTTCCTGTCTGTCCATTGGATTCTGAGAGATAGGCAGTTTCCCAATTGCTCTAAGCTGCAATAACATAGTCACATACAGTGCTGTTAAAAAAAATTGCCCCATCCTAATTTCTTCTGTTTTACTGTTCAGTGTAACTCATACTAAATAGTTTTAAAAAATCTCAAATAAAACAAAAGCAACATGAGTAAACACAAAATACAGTTTTTAATGATATTTTAAATGTTATTTATTGAAGCAAAAAAGTTTTCCAATACCAGCTGGGCCTGTGTGAAAATATATTGCATCCGTAGTTACTAATTCTCCAAATCCATGAAACTGCATTCATAATGGGGTTCAGCTGGACTAGACGCAGCCAGGCCTGATTACTACCAAACCTGTTCAATCAAATCAGCACTTAAACAGAGCTTTTTCAACAGCATGAAGTTAGTAAAAAGGTCTTACATGCTCACACACTATGGCAAAATTGAAAGAAATTCCTGAAATGATGAGGAAGAAGGTGATTGAAATATATATGTTTGGGAAAGGTTATAAAGCTATCTCAAAGGCTCTGGGACTCCAAAGAACCACAGTGAAAGTCATTATCTCCAAATGGAAAAACTCGGCACAGTAGTGAACCTTCCCAGAAGTGGCCTTCCAAAATTCCTCCAAGAGCACAGTAACTACTCATCCAGCAAGTCACTAAAGAGCCAAAGACAACATCAAAGGACCTCTTGTATCAATAAAGGTCACTGTTCATGACTCCACTATCAGAAAGACCCTGGGCAAAAATGGCATCCATGGAAGAGTGGTGATGTGAAAACCACTGCTAACCCAGAAGAACATTAAGGCTCATCTGAATTTTACCAAAACACACCTTGATGATCCTCAAACATTTTGGAGAATGTTCTGTGGATTAATGAGTCGAAAGTGGAACTGTTTGGAAGACAGGGGTCCCATTACATCTGGCGTAATCCAAACACAGAATTCGACAAAAAGAACATCATGCCTACGGTTAAGCATGGTGGTGGAAGTGTGATGGTGTGGGGATGCTTTGTTGCTTCAGGGCCTGGGCAATTTGCAATAATTGAGGGAAACATGAATTCTGCTCTCTACCAGAAAATCCTAAAGGAGAATGTCTGGTCTTCAGACCGTAGTGTCCTAAAAGTAACTGAAAGACTGGTCTCCAGTTATCGGAAGTGTTTGGCTGATATTGCTGCTAAAGGTGGCACAACCAGATTTTAAGTTTAAGGGGGCAATTAGTCTTTCACACTGGTGATAGGTGTTGGATAACTTTTTTGATTCAATAAAAAAACTGTATTGTGTGTTTTCTCAGGTTTTATGTTGTATTTCATTTGAAGATCTAAAACTATTTAGCATGAGATACACAAAAACAGAATAAATCATGTTGAATACTTTTCCACAGCACTCTACAATGTAACTCCTGTACTTCTGCCTTCTACACTATAGAATTTTACTTTTATATGTCAAATGTCAGTGCCAAAAAAATGTTTACTGTATTCCAGCACATTCTTTCAGACTTTTTCTGTGAGTCTGTGTACCTGAGAGACATGGGAAAGGAAAAGAAGAGAATGCTTATAATAAATTTAAACATCTTAACAGACTGGCTTCTGTGGGGTGAAAGACCTTTCAGCGTGTTAAAGTTTCCGTTACCTGAAATAAATTTAAACAGGTCTCTGAATTCCCTTACACTGACTAAAAATGCATGTTTATTTTATTACAAAGATAGAACTGTAAGCTTTCTAAAGACACCAAAAGAATCTATAACAATTTGTAACAAATATCACGAGGAATGTAGGATATTTGATCACAATTGACATCAAATCTCTGTGTTAATTTTATAAGAAATCTTCATAATGAAACATGATCAGCTTGGATTACAGTTAGTATTTTATGGTTAGATTGACATTTGGCTATTTATCAGTTGTTTTTGCCAAGAGAATTTCTTCAACTTGAAGGAGTTTCCAGAATAGCTGTTTCTGAAAACTGTTAAATGTTGCTGGTGTGTTTGTGTTTGCAATGTGCATTACTTATTTTCAACATTCAAAATGTTATAAAAGGGCTTTGTAGGCTAATTGGCACACATTATAAATGTAAAGCACTGCTGATTTCATCTTGCATAACTTGGCTGTACTTTAGCAGTAACCTTTTTCTAGCCAATTTAAGTTCAACAGGGAGCTAAGCATGATAATGTAATGACATTGATGCCACCTGTTAATATCCACTTCTAAGATCAGACATGGTTTAGTAGGCTACTCTTCAAAACACACAAGAAAAACTTAACAAGTTGTGGAATACATACATTTAAGATTAATATGTATAATGGACATTTCAAGCATACTTGTCATTTATTAAAAATATATTTATTATGACAGAATGCCAAGTCTTTCAAGAATCTGCATGAGTAATGTTTATATCATCACAGCGTACAGCAGCTATGTGGTATTAATGATTCATTCAACAGTAAGTGACAGACCTAATAGCATGTGCCAGGTCCACACACTTCCAGTGCTCTACTGGTTGGCCATTCAGCTGAAGCACCGTGTCCAACTGCTGCAAACCAGCCTGGTGAGCTGGACCACCTTAAAGTATGACAGAGAACGAATCCCATAGCCAACATACCAAAGTATACAATACTGAAAAGTTGATACGTAAAAACACATTTAGCAGTTTCTGTTCTGCATGAAGAAGTTTCTAGAATGTGACGGGACTGACCTGGGTCCACAGCCTGCACACGCACAGGTGAGTCTGAGCAGATAGTGAAGCCGAAACCATCCTTTCCCCTCAGAATGGTAACCTGCATGAACACACATCAGCCAGAACAGATCTATCACACAGTCGGTGGGAAGTGAATTACCTCACTGCATGTGTTAAGCTAGGTCAAGCAATCAGGGTGTGGGTCAGTTCCAATTCAGAAGCTTAATGGAAATCCACTTACTCAAGACCTGCAAGTGGGCCTAGGGCAGACTTATAGCATTTATAATTGAGTAAAGGTGAAATTCTTCCAGGAAATACACTAAATACAAGATATAATTATCTTATTTCATATAAGATAGACGACCACAGAGATTATTTTGGCTGAGACAACAGAAAAGAAGGTCAACCAAAACAAACATTAAAGAAAAATGCCTTCAAGTGAGAAATACAGTATCCCAGCAGCAGTCGAGTTCAAATGACACAGCCCCAAACAGTCTGAGATATTAAAATGTACAAGTTGCTGGGTGATGTAGAGAGGCCTTCACTTTCAGTAGGAAGAAAGGGAAACGAGTTGCTTCTGAAAACTGCCAGGGCTCAGATAAACAGTGCAGAGGGGGATATTTGGACAGGGCAGAGGTGAAATGCCAAAAGAAGCTGGTGCCAAACTAAATAGCGAAATGTGGAAAAAAATGTCTTGCGTGTAACATGACACTAGGTAGACAACAATAAAGTAGCGAGATAGAGGGAGAGTGGACAGGGCTATAAAATTTTGGAAGCATTCCTTTCGGTTTTTTGCTTCCTCTTCATCAGCTAGTTTATGTACACCACTGAAACAATTATCAGTCTTGTCTCTGATTTCTTTCTTTCATATGAATGGCCCACAGTAATGTAATGTAATGTAATGGCCTCTAACTGTACAATTGTACATTTGGCAGCATCATCCCTAGACAAGTACTTCTAAATCTAGGATCCATTATATTTTACAAATTTCAGCAGATGTCTGGTATTCCATGAGAACCGAAGCACTAAAATATTTCACATGAAATAAAACAAAACATGAGCACTCTATAATGGAACAGTTACTTAACACTTATTAGTAAATGGATATGCCAAAAACAAAATCTCAAAAAAATAAGTACAATTATACAGTAAATAAATTACTCCACATATAAACTGTCTCCTATATAGTAACTATGTAAAACTCTCCACAACTTCAACATTCAGTGCTCCCAATTTTACCCACCAGCAAGACAAAAATAAGCACCAGGACCAACCTGAGGTAAGTTGCGTTCAATGCAGAACCTGCACAGTCCATGAATGGTATGCATAGCTCCTGACCTACACCTGCCTGCACATGTACTGTATGTGACTCCCCTATGGCTCTGTTCGTTTTTAAGTCTGTATCGCTACATGCAACGGTGCTGTTGATCAGAGTGTAGTACTAGTAGAACTCGGCATGCCCGCTCATGGGAACCGCTCTGTGTAAAAGAATCACAGGAAGTAACCTTCCAGCCCCCCAGGCCGTGGCCAGGCAGTATGGTTGCACTTGATAAGCCAACAGGTTTCCTGAACAGTTCGGCAGTGTAGTGTCTCTCTCTCTCTCTCTCTCTCTCTCTCTCTCTCTCTCTCTCTCTCTCTCTCTCTCTCTCTCTCTCTCTCTCTCTCTCACCCTCTCTCTCTCTCTCTCCTGCTAGGCCTGATTTCATGTAAACACAAAACATCCATTATGACCATGGGGCATTAAAGACATGTTTGTTTAAGCTGGGCACATATCAGCAAGGTGTTACAGTGGGACTTTCTCCTGTACGTGCAAAAAACAAGTCCGGCAATAGTTAACACACTTCTGCACACTTATGATATATGAAGAGTATAAATTTAAGCACAAAAATATGTTAAAAACATTAAGAAAATTAAGTAAAGACAATAGCTCATTCTACAATACCCATAAATATAACTCTTTACTTCACACGTTCCCCTCAAGATTATATCAGCAAACTACATTTTTATTAGTCCAAAAAAAACTCAGGAGACCAAACTTCAGAACCGAAAAGTCTCATTACAGTAAGACAGGAAGGAAAGCCATCTATGATTATGACTGGCTTCATCAGTTTCCAGTTTTTAGGTAGGAAAAGATGTCTTTGTCAAGGACAAACAGAATGGCAAGAGCATGGAACTCAAAAGGAGATAAATCATAAACAACACATAGAGGCGGGCTTCCTATTACGGCCACTTTGTTAGCCTTTCCCGTTTCCCAGCTTTGTCTGAGGAGAAAAGCCCAATTGGAGAGCAAGGCCTGGGAAAAGCTGCACGCTAAAGTGGATGGGCGGGTTTGGAATCAGTGTGAGGGTGTAAAAGACAGAGACAGAAAGACACACACAGAGAGAGAGAGAGAGAGAGAGAGAGAGAGAGAGAGAGAGAGAGAGAGAGAGAGAGAGAGAGAACTAATGACAGGATCTGTGTGTACGTGAGAGACAGAGAGAGAGACACATGATGATGATGATGATGATGAACAATGAATAATAATACAATATATAATATTCACAACCATACACCTCTGTATTCTTCAGCATTAACACAGTTCTTTTACAATACGCCATTAATGAGAAGGTATGGGTGTTTATTCATTTCTGAATGCTAAAATTGCATATATAACAAACTCTATAAAAATCCCACCATCTTAAAATCCCACCATAAGAAGTCCACATCCTACACCTATCACATAGACACAGTTTACAGCAGTAGAAATAACCAGTGTCTAAATATTTCTATCAAATGAAAGGTTTGCTGTATGTATAATGTTTAAATGATATTCTCAGTCACCAAGAAGAACCAAGGAATACATAAGCAAAAACACATAAAGTTAGGTGGCTTCCACACTGTAATAAGATATTGGAAAGAGAACACATGCCTGAAAAGAATGACTGCAATACAAGTTTTTGTCCTTTTGGTCTGAATTCTATGTATTCCTTGTTCTTCCAACCATCACTAAAGAATAATTAATTAAGTTTTTGTCTTCCTTACTCATCCTAATAGGTTAGTGAGATACTATGAGTTTGGGATGCAGGTAATCATCAATCAAGTTTTCTGTCAATTTACAATAATAATCTGATAAACTGCAAGAAAATTATCTTTAATCACTACTGTGCTACCTAATTAAAGGATTAAAGGTAAATGCTCACTCACAGTTAGTGATTGCATGTCCTCTGGGGATATAATATCAGGTCCAACAGCATGGTTGGTCAGAGCAGCATCTGAAACATATACAAGAGAATCCCATGAGTCCCAGGAGGAAAGTGTGGCCTTTGAGAACATCGCTCCAATCTGTGAGGAATCCTGAAACACAGCAGCACACTTTAGCCAGAATCGCGCTTTGGTCAAGATGAAATGGAGTTAAAGAAATCTGAGAGTGCCTTTATTCATCTCACATGGAGCTTTGCTAACTACTTTAGTTAGAGAGAAAGAGAGAGCGGGAGAGAGAGAGAAAGAAAGGAACCAGCTTCCCTCAATGCATTATCCCTATCCCAATCTACCAACTACAGGCTCCCCCCACATCTCTCCCAGGAAACAATGTCTTTTAAGCCTTCTTCATTGAAGTTGCTTTCAGCTGGGACACAATACAGCTGCCTTTCTCCCCTAAGGTCTGACCTAATGCTCTCTCTCTCGCTCTCTCTCTCTCTCTCTCTCTCAAGTGTGATCTTTTCTGTTTTCACATACTACACACGCGTCTTCCATCTCACTCCATTACTTAATCCTTGAACATGCACCACAATTGTCAGCACTCTCATTGCATCTTCACAATGCTTTTACTTAAATACAAAAACTAGCTGTCACACCCGCTTGCATTCATCCTAACTAGTCACTCTGGGTGAATGTCCCTGCAGGAGGCTAGGGAAAGAGACTAGTCTCAAAAGTAACTTTGAACTGACTTGCACACTCCATTAGGTTTTTCTGCATTTAAAATAAAAACAAAACAGTGGCCTGTGTATAGCTTCGTTGTTACTGAATAGTACAGAGTGACTGTGTTCTGCAGTGACACATTAGCGTCCTGCACTGGATGCTGGCATTGTATAGTAGATTTTAATAATGAACAAGGAAGCTTAGAAGAGCATTTCTGTGGAAGACAGTTAAAAATTTAAGTACGTACATAACTGCATAATTTAACTCCATATAGGGAGCAATGTCGAATTTCAATTTGCTTACATTTATCTATTACAACATCCAGAGTAATAAATCAATAAAGCAATTGATTAAGCATGCTTACACATGGTCCTTTCCCTTTATTAATGGGAATAAATCCAGATATTTTAAAGACTTGAGAATTTCCAGTTTCAAACTTAACATTTCAGTTTTGAAACGTCATTAACCATTTAATGAAAGGAGAAAACATGAAATGTAGGGCTGCAACAAATAACGGATAAAATCGATGATAATCAATAATTAAAATAATCACTAACAAATTTCATTATTAGTTTGGTCTGTGACGTCCCCATCAGTGACCTCACTTCACAATAGGGCTGCAGAATTAATCGAATATAGATCTTAATTACAATTTTGACTGCCCACGATTACATGAACATGATTGACTGTGATATTGACGTTTAAAGTTCGTCCTCCGCTCTTAGAAAACTCAGCTGCATATCAAATCTAGCACTTCCTAAACTTACAGCCAATCACCATAGAGTGGTGCAGGGATGACATCATTTTGTAATGCCAAAACACAGAAACGGGCTTAGCATTTTAGAGCTTGTGCTGTGAACTTTGCTTCAGGTTTCAGAGCGCGCTGCATGCTCCAGCGCTTGTGCGAGGGGAAGTCATGAGACTAACATTTTGCTAAACGGGACTACAGATGTTGTCGGGGACATTAAACGACATCACAATGAACAGGAAAAAAATTTGCAGATAAACTGCTTCAGGTGTCCAATGCACAATTTCCCCCCAAAATCATGTAGGATCCACAGAGAAAATGAATTATTATGAAAATGTTCTTAAATGAAGTTTGGAAAAGTTGTCGGAAATTTGGTGATGATGACGTTGAAGTCGAGCGACCGTGGTATAGTTTGTTTATAGCATACGGTTAGCTGTTTATTTCTGGCGATTGTATTTAGGCTTCAAACGTCATAAAAGTTTGTGAAAATTATCTTGATGGACAGAACGTGTTAGTATTGTAAAGTTTTATTGATCACAGAACTTATTTTTTGTGATAATCCAAAAGTCTATGTGAAAATCCTATTGGGTTTTTGTTGAGGGAACCGGTGTGATGATAACTTCCGGGTTCCGGTATAAAATGATGTCCCTGTACCACTGTATTGGGTGATTTGGCTAGGTCTCTCCTCCTGTAAACACTGTTATTGCCTTTTCTGCATAGGCCTGAATTGTTTTAATTTGGCTGCATATTGTTACATTTGATGCATATTTTCATTTGGTTGATGGCATTTCTACTTTTACTTATCCTATATGTTGGGTACAATTTTATTTATATTTTGCTTCTATGAGATGATGCACTTTAAGGACCAGTCTAATTTAATGCAAAGATTTGTACATTTGGAGGAGTGTAGCACAACATGGAGGTGACAGCAGCGGTCTGTTTATTTAAAAGTGAAAGTAATAAATAAATAACCACGATAAATAATCGTGATCTCAATATTGATCAAAATAATCGGGATGATCATTTTGGCCATAACCGTGCAGCCCTACTTCACAATGGTGAAAAGCATATTTCGCTGAATAAAATACGTGAAAAACAGCGGAGATCACAGTGAGCTGCTGTTGCAGGAAATGTGCAAGACCCAGGTCGACCAAAGCATGACAATGTTTTACATTAAGAGCTTCAAACAAACTCGTAAGTGTGTTAACGTTTAATGTGTTCCTGACATGTTTTCTTCAGTGCAGAAATGACATTTTGACCTTTATATCCTTATCTGTCCTGACAGCGAGCGAGTCTCCATTGAACTTCACTGAATGAGCGCGAGTCTATGTATACGTGTCAAACAGCACGCAATAGAAGGGCAGCGCAATAACTCTGACTAGAATATTTATTTTGATCAAATATGTTGTTTGATGCTCTATTTAGAAACAAAAGTAATTGTGTTTTTATGAGAGCAGTAACTGCAATGGGGTTATAACATGTAACTGTGTATCAATGTAAGAAGTGTCACACGTTTACAGAATAAAGAAACATGTTACTGTGTTCAGATGATGGAATGTGTGTGTTACTGCAGAACATTCAACCTCTTACCAGTTAACACTTAGTCGGTGCTTTTGTTTTTCCTTTTTAAGCATTTTTAATATAGTGATTTAATTTCTGCTTTACAGCATGTGGACAATCAGTTGGTTTTTTTTTGTTTTCAAAAAGTAATGTTGTTGGTTTTTTTTAATCCTTTGCACAATGTATAACATAGCCCACAAAGATACATTTAATCTTTTTCAGCCTTCAACACGCTCAGTGATTGAAGGACAACGTTGGGCAGAATATGAAATAACGCGTTTTTTCGAAAAAAAGAATACAGAAAATAAAAATTGCCACTTCAATCAAACTAATCAATTAATCAAAGAAATAATCGACCTATTAATCGATTATCAAAATAATCATTAGTTGCAGCCCTAATGAAATGCGAAATGCATTAGAGAGGCTGTGTTAGTGTAAAAAAAAAAAGTTTAATAAATTTCCAGGCCTATAATCAGCCATTAGATAATCAGCTGTAGCCATAAGCAGAGAAATAATCATCTTGACTCACCATCAGACTGCTTGATGCGACGTGTAGCTACTCGTAGATGTTTGTTCCTGCCCAGCTCCTCACCCAGGAGATAATACCAACCCCTAATCTCCTGCACGGGGAATTAAAAAAGTGAGGTCTTTCACATGTCCAGAAAGACAGATCAGCACAGACAGAGAGAGGCGAGAGAGTGAGGAAAAAGCAAGAATACAATGAATTCTCTTGCTCTTTTGAACAAATCTGATGTTCACTCAGTGTCTGTCAGGCTTAATCTAATGCTACTAAAATGATCACCTTCCCAAAAACTCTCACACCACAGAGGAAATCTTGATAAAGGTTTCAAAATGTGACCTTTGCAGGTGTTTGTGTAGTTGGAAACCTGCAAGAAGGCAGTACAGAAATTATTTATCTACAAGGATACAAATTAATGAGGCCCCCTGTTTTCTGTTAAAATGATCTTTACCTTGAAATGGTCTCTAACGAAGACCAGTGTATCAGTTTAGCAGTACATGCATGTACTATATATCCTTGCATTTTGCATATAATTCTTATTATCTTATGATTTGTTCTTTTAAATAATACACACTTATGCACATCAAAGATATTATCACTGATGTTAATACCTTTGCAGAAGTGATGAGGGAGTGAATACCAAAACTCATACAGCCCAGGAACTCACTCCGTCTGCAGGAACAAACACACATCCAGTCAAAGCAAAGCTATAAACAACTACAATATAGAGTTTTAAAAAGAAAATAGTATATACGTCTTGTGGGTTTACCGAACATGTAGCACAGAAATTTAGCACAAGACTTAGCAAATGATTCAATACATAAAAACAGCAAAAACAGCCACCTAGAAGTCCGACTGCGATTCCAAGCGGTCACTAATAGTCTCTTCAGTTGCTTGTCCTCACCCACATCTCTGTGCAGAAACATCAAAAACCTCAAAACCTCAGCAATCACTGACCAATCACATGGGAAAAAAAACAGTAGCTCCCCTATGCTTCTGTGTCTTAAGAGGAAAAGCTTTTTTCCCCTGATTCAGGTCGGTCAGCAGATATAGGACTAGCATCCAAGACATGCATTTAATGCTCGAAAAATGACAGAGAGGATTGAACCAACTAATATACAATGAATTATTCAGGTAAGATAATGTGACATTTAGCTTGTGCTTTATTTTCATACATAAAACATTCATTTTGTGCTTAAAAGCAGATGTGTTTGAGCTGCATAACATGTACCATAATTTTCGGACTATTGAGCGCACCTGAATATAAGCCGCATCCACTAACTTTAAAAAGAAAAACAATTTTGTACATATATAGGCCGCACTTGTCTATAAGCCACAGGTGTCCACGTTGTAACATGAGATAAAAATGACTGATCTGAAGAATTTAGTGTGAGCGCTTTTGATTTAATTCTAACAGTTTCAATGGTCCACTATCACGAGGCGTGACGTCAGGAAAGTAGGACAGATGCATTTGCAGTTAGAACGGTGACTATCTCAAACGATGAAAGCAAAACAAAAAGGAAACAAGAAACAGGACTAAATCCAGAAACTAAGCTAAGCTAAGTATGCTATGCTAGGCTAGACTAAGCTATACGCTAACTCTAGAAACTAAACACCAATCCTGGCATGGACTAGGACTATGACTGTGACTGTGGACATCAACGAAGACTCTCTATATCTCTAAGCTAGTTCTAGAATCGACTTCTAATTCTATCTAGTCTTTCTCTATCTAATTACCCGCGCCGTGTGTAGCACGGCTCCCCGCATATATGCACACACACACACACACAACCCATACACACACACACAACTAGCATTAGCCCCTGCAACTGCTAACAGCTGCAGGCAGTACAATAACACATGTGACCTGATGACCCATGACAAGACAGGGCGGCGACATGATGTCAACACAAGACACGTGGTTAT
>JAOUWY010000046.1:12452395-12468675 GCA_025728095.1 Prietella phreatophila | reverse complement strand
ACGAGTTTAAATGTTTTGGTTAGCCCGTAAAAATCCATAAATTAGCCGCATCATTGTTTAAGCCGCAGTGTTCAAAGACTGTGAAAAAAGTAGCGGCTTATAGTCCGGAAATTACGGTAATTGAAATATTTTCCTCTAATATGCAAATAAGCTCTGTAACAAATGACAATTTTAATGTTCTATGAGCATTAAATTCAACAAATTCTGACCCATCACATGCTATTTTTAATATATACTCAAACAGCTAAAGACCCACCTCTTCCGTGAATACTTAACTGACCCCTAAAATACCATCCCTACATTATCCTTAAAAAATAATAATAATAAATAAATAAACCCTACTCTACACCTCTACTCTGCGCACTTTGTGGTAGCACTACTTGTATTGTTCTCCACTTGCTATATAGGTTTGCTTGTATTTCCTCATTTGAAAGTCGCTTTGGATAAAAGTGTCTGCTAAATGAATATATGTAAATGTACATGTAAATATTGTAAAGCGTTTTGTTCATGATATGTAGCAATATACTGTAATTATACTGTATTATACCATTTCTGTCCATATCATGTAGCCAGTTAAGATGCATTGCGAATACTGTACTTACATCATAAAGAACTCATTAAAGACAGGACTCTTGCAATTGATGACAGTCCTGGTCCTCTGCCTTCGACTGTGGTCAACATCTGGAACTAGAGTTATCTGAAATAGAACATCACTCACATATTAATGTGTTCTTTTGCGTTCTACGTGTTCCACTATAACATGACTCCATCTGTGTCATGGAAGTAGGGGATGTCACCCAGCACATTGCATTTTGGGTTGTATCTAAGTGGACAGACAACCCAGATACTATCTTCTGCTTGAAAGCAGCAGAGCCTGAGAGTGTGTTCAGTCTAAGGATAAAACTCCTCAGAGGATAAAAGGGCAGGGATGGATGAAAACAAAATCTCACTAACCACGTGATATATATTATTAACTGACCTACCTTGACATACGAGTCACATGGCCTACACTCCCGACCTAGCAGACCCCTGGCTTCCAAAACTGTGGGGTTTTGACACCGAATCGGTAAGTATGAAACTTTCATTTATTACTTTATTACTACATTTATTTCTGTCAACAATGATGCCAATTATCCAAACAATGACTTTCATGCAAAGTTGAGTAATCATTAACATTAATGTATAGCATTTTGAAAGTCATTTCAGAACAAACAATGCCATGCAAAATCAGTAGCAATCCATGTCAGGAATAATTATATATACATAATATAACACATGGGGAGTTATGGTACTTACTCTGAATATGAAGCAGACCATTGTCTGGCGTTACCGTCAGTTTCAACTGGCCTGTGAGCAAAAAGGCATCTATTTTAAACACCTGCTTTTGAATAAAAATGATTGTGATCTACAGTTTCAACTGTATATTTGTTGTTATTAATTTTGCTATAGTTTTGTAGTTGGCTTATTAGTTTTGTTAAACAATGCACTCCAACAAAAAAAGTCTGCCCATTCATTAGAAAAACAATGGCTTAAAAATGATCAAGACTCACCACGAGTTTGTACAATGAATGAGAATTTCTGCCATTTATTAGACCAACCAAGTGGCTCGCTCGCTGTATGTTGACAGTCCATACCAAAATATACTTAAATACCAAAGCTAAAGATCAATCATAGCTCAAAGGTCTGACTTGAAACGGTGTCAGCACATTTAGCCAGAGACAAAAGACACAAAAGCAGGCATGTATTTTAACCGCCTTTCCATTTTTGAATAGCTGATAAGGCAGCTGGAGTTCTGATTGGTCAGAGCTGTTTTAAAAACAGCACGGGGGTATGTCAGCAGCTGTTGTTGTTCCTGTTGACATATGAACTGAAAAGTCACGGTCTATGTTCTGATATCAGTTTTGCCGTCTACCTTACCATGCTTAGCCAATAATCTGAGTGATTAAAGCAGGAGAAAAATCTATCCAGATCATTAATCACCCTGCTCTTCTCCTCCGTCCCTGCCGTATGTCTGTGCTCACTACACAATTGTCAGATCACACAGAAGACACCTTCATTTGCATGTAAAACATGGGGTGGATGGCCCTTACACTGGACCTGACTCTACATCAGTGTGAAGCTCAGTTTAAGATCTGTCACTGAAAAATTATGCAGTAAAATAAATCACTCACTGCAATATGTGTACATTAACATTTTTAATGTTGAACCGTTTTGAAAGGTCATTGTTCTAGATCATCATGCGTTTTAATGAAACAAGCTTTATGCTGCCAGGAGACCTCTGTTTAGTCTGTTAATGGACTTTACTCCCAGTGAGTCACTCATTACCCTAACAGGAAATAAACCACTCGTAACACCCATGTTGCCTCATTAATTCCTGCGTCAGGTCATTCATGACCACCAGCTAAGCCCAAGTTCACAGATCTGACTCATGTATGGAAACAATAACAGCAGGCTTTGTTATTATATATGTCACGAGTTGACATATGATCTAGTTTGTGTTGATGTGAAGGGCTGTGGTATGCTGAGCTCCCAGCAAAAGCAGAATAATTTCCATACTTAAGGCACTACATTATGTATATTACTTTCAGATAAGGAACGATGGAAAACATATACTAAACGCAGCATTACATTTCTAAACGGAATATTGTTTCAAGGCAGAATAAATTCACGCACTCTTTTGACAAATGAGACATTTAAAACAGCAGTGTTTTAGAGAGTGCTTGAAACAGATAAGCAGTTACATATGTAGAATACGTAATAAAAGGTTTATCTCAAGCTGAATGCAAAAGAGATGAGGAAAATGTAATGCTAACGGATACTATTGCAGGCTCACCCATAGGAGCAGGAAACCCTACAATATACATCAACCAGAGCTGGGGACAGGACAGTTCATGGTGTTGCATGATTTGAGTTGAAATACTCCGCAGCCAACAAGATCTTGTTATATAGCAAATAACCTACATTAAATCTAATAAATTTAAACAAACAAAGTGTACGTGCATACTGCCAGTATGAATGTGTCTCCGTTTTTCCAGTGCCAGATTTTTTAGGCTAGATTCAGGGACTTTTTGTGGTTATTGAGATGTAGTTGGGTATGTCTAATACCACTCAAACTGACCTGCTAGACTGTATGCTGGATGAAAGTATGTTGTGATCTTTCGTCTGCCTATTACAGGGTTACTTTAACTAGACTACTATAAGCTAAGTCAAATGTGATAGCCTCTTGAGTGAATTTCGTTTGAGGCTATGTTGTTATTAATGCCCCACCAAAATCCATGACATCGAGCCACTACTAACTGCTAGATTATGATTCGCTGAATCTGGATCTGAAATTTAACAGATATTTCATGCTTCCATCTAGTGGCCAAAAGAGTGTTGCACCAGAATAATGATATTGTTTTCTGGATATACCGTTCTCAGAGATTCAATTCTGCTTAACACAGTGTGTTATTACTGACTGAAAGAACACATAATAGAGAGATGCTTTTACTAATGAACTGAATTACAAGGAGTATACATGTTTTACTGTTTGAAATATAAAGTCCCTCTTCTATAAAGTAATAATGTATGTAATAATAACTCAACAGAGGACTGAGGGTTGTTGCATGTATTTGTTTCCTCAGTGAATGGGTACTATATCTACATTGGCACTATTGTCAATACAAATGCTGACAGAATAAGTATAGATTTACTTGCCTTTGCCCCTAAACTCAGATGGGTGAATCTTCCTCCTTTTTCTAGGGACAGGTTTTGGAGTGGTACCGGTTGTCAGGGAGGTTTTAACCAATGCTGCTACTTTAACCTGTGCTCCTGGACTCCTGTGGCACAACGCCCTCTTCCATTCACTGTTCTCGTGCCGACCTGGACAAACACTGACATAACCATAAAATCAATATAATAAAACACATTACCGTATGTAGTCATTAAATGTGCAGTTAGTAATGTGGTTTTTCAAGACCTTAATAATCATATAATATACCTTAGAAAAACTTTGATTCACAATGTATGAATGTGCAATGGATCTGGCCATTTTCTTTATTTCAATCTTCTGTTTAAAAATGTACACCCTAGAAGTTATCGCCAACCCAACCTGGAACAGAACTGCTCAGCTCTGTACAACTCATGGGTCATCTGTAGTTTCAGTTGATAGCGTGTTTAAGAGGGTGAAGGGGAACAATTCAATATTTCTAAAAATCACATAAACTATATGGATAAAGGTATGTGGATACATGACCAATCACTCCAATATGTGCTTGTCATTCATCCATCCATTTTCTGCCCCCACTTTGCTGTAACAATAACCTCCATTTTTCTGGGAAGGCTTTCCGGTAGATTTTGAAGTGTGGCTATGGGTTTGTGCTCATTCTGTCACAAGAGCATTAGTGAAGTCGTAAACTGATGTCAGGCATGGAGACCAGGTACATAGCATTCAAATTCATTCCAGAAATGATCAGTGGGGTTAAGGTCAGGGCTCTGCGCAGGCCACTCAACTTCTTCCCCTCAAACCTTGGCAAACCATGTCTATAAAAAAAAATCTCTTGCTGAAGCTTTCCTCTCCATGTTGTCTGAATTTCCATTGTTTTCCCTCCTCTCTCTGCATGGCCTTTTCACTAATGGTCCTTGGTAAAGGTCTGGCTCCCGCAGCCAGCATGGCTCATTAAAGGTGCTCCTAGAACATGAACCAAAATCAGTCAGGTCTTATTATAGCACAGTTAAAGTACTCCACCAATTTTCAAGCTAATCTCTGTCAATACGTGGTTATCACAGATAATTTTTAGGTCTTTTTCTACATACTGAGAAAATAAAGAAAATCTATTTACTCAGAAATCAATGCATAATGGAGGTGTTAGGGCAGTTGGAATAATTACTAATAATGCCAATTTAAAACTACTTCTAAAATCTTCACACTAACAGTAAAGCTATTAAATTCAGTGAAGAGTCCTGACACTCTCATTCAGTGCATGATGGTTGTGTTATACCATTGCACCATGCCAGAACTCCAAGACGTACAACACTACTGACCCAAAAGCACAAGAAAAGTCGCTTAAAATCATATAAATATGCCTCAGAAATTTTGGGATTCTGTTCTATGGAGCGATGAAACAAAACTGGAACTTTTCGGAACGATGGATCAGCTGTATGTCTGGAGGAAGAATGAAGAAAGTACACTGTTTCCACAGTAAAAGAATTGGAACCAACTACCAGCTGATTTTCTTACAAAACTGCTAAGGGTGTAACAATACACTCTGGTCATAATTCAATTCAAATCGCAATACTGGCTTCATGGTTTACAATGAAATTTGATTCTCAGAATATTTTGAACAAAATTTTGATGAATATTAAGACTAAAAATACTCTAAAAATACTTTTATTTCTACATAATAAACAATGTTGTCTGTATAAAGCAAAATTTAAAAAATGCTACAAACGGAGGTTTAATATTGTAAACAAAAATTCGATCGAATAAACAAAGACTCGGAACTGTGGACAATGATTGATTAGAGCATAATAAGCACCGTAGCAGGACCTGAGGGATCATTTTAACATTTAAATAGAGCTCCAAAGTCAGTTAAAAGACTCTTCGGTCACTGTAGATCGCAGCAGAGTGAGGCTGCTGTCATTCGAAAGCCACTGAAAAGCTCTTTTTAACTGTTATAGCATGGTCATGTAACCATCCATTCATCAATCCATTTTCTATACTGCTTATTGTACTGGGTCGCAGGGAACCTAGAGCCTATCCCAGGGAGCATGGGGCACAAGGCGGGGTGCACCCTGGACAGGGTGCCAATCCACTGAATCCACACTCACACACACATTAACACACCCATGTATACACTATGGAGGAAACCCTGCAGCACAGATAGAACATGCAAACTCCACACGCACAGGATCATGGTGGGAATCAAACCCCCAGTCCTGGAGGTGTGAGGTGAACATCCATATAATGCATGTCAGTTACGATCTAGGGCAATCGGTTCGTATCGGATGTTTTATGGTTTACTTCTCAAGCCATTAAACTTTCCTCGCAGTACACTGATGTTCCATTCTGCTGGTGTTACATTTTCAATCGGTATAAACAAAGAAATTATTTTATCACCGCAAGTCTGTTATAAGATTATTACGTTGACTGTTGGCTTTCTGTGTGTAGAGTATCATGACTCTATTTAGTTGCTGGTGAGCAGCGTGATGGGCTAGAGGTGGGGTGTGAGCCCCCTGCTGGGCAAACAATTCAGACTTCTACACAACATTGTTATAGAGATACAACAATCAGCAAAACTAAAGCTTTTTTGATAGTAAAACACTGTATATAATGGCCGCAATAAAGTGTAACATTTTATCCTAGTAGGTTAAGTTAAAAAAAAAAGAAATAGGCTACTTATGAAATACTGCAAATTCTTAAAGGGAACGCAGACTTTGAAGACTTGTATGGCTTATTTATTAGATTTACGCTGATATCTGCTATATAAATCCGCTATACAAAAACACTGTAGATGTCAGGTTTTTTTTTTAATAATAAAAATCCTTACACTCGTAGGCCGCCATTGCTGTTTACATCACAATGCATTCTGGGTAGTGAACGTTAAATGGTCTTGATTCTCCAGTGACCCTACAGCGATATACACGTCTTCAGCCTTTTCAACTTGAACCCGAGCTTAACATAAGCAAGGAAGCTAATATAGAAGACATTACTCAAAATGTACATAGAAATTATGACGATCAGAGAGGTGAAAAGACGAAAGTGGGGCAACATCCATGGTGTCTATGCAGCAGCCGGGAGCATTTGTTGTTCAAGGTAAGCGTATGGATGAAAATATAGTTTTATGATGAAACGTATTCTAATATCAATAATGTTTAGAGATTATCGGCCATCTCGCCATCGTATACTTTATCCTGTTAAAATTCCGACAGCTCGCCAGTGTGCTGTCCCCATGTTATGAGCAAATCTATGCTATCTGCACAGCTTTTGTGTATATGAAGGTACATCTACCTTTGAAAAGCTAAGATTTCTTGTGATTCGATTGATATAAACCGTTTTGAGATACAATCACAACAGCAGCTACAATCAACGTCTCTGTCAGACCACTGATGTACAAACAAACACTTACGAAATGGAGGCAACCCACCTCATATGAAGCCTCATAGTAATCCACTGATCCATAACATGCTGACAAAAACAGTCTTGTTACACTGCCAAAGGTCCAAACAATCCAATTATGTAAAAATTTTGTCCACCTTTCAAAAGAGACCAAAACCCTGCATGTACTGTCACAGCACACAAGAGCTAGAAAATTACAGCCTGTGGCATTATTTTCCTGCTGGTAGCTAAGTGCAACCATTTCACATCAACAACTCAGAGTGCATTGCGCTTGTTACGTAATGGTTAAAATAATGGTTAAAAAAGGTTAAAATAAGTATTAAATATTAAGGATTTTTAAAGTAATGAACCTATTTCATGTGGTTTTTAACAACGTATTTTAGTAGGAGAGGGCAATTATTGCGTGTTAAGTAGAGATGCACTGATACTAAATTTCTCAGCTGATACCGATAATTCAGAGTGGTATCGGCCGATACCGATAACCAATACCGATAAGCGATAGATCTCCCTTTTATGCCTTCTTTTAAATTGATAATAATTAATTCCACAATTCTGAAAGAAATGCAAATAAAATGTTTCTTCTCTCGATTTCAAGAACATGTTTCACAGTAACTGATCTCATAAACAGAAAACACAATACTCTAATCAATATTAACACAAACAAAAATGATTTATTAACTTATTTAATGTTATTAATTCATATTAACATTGACTGAATTCGAAGAAACCTCCTGATAGTCTCACATTCACTCTCCACAAACACAAGCATTTCTACTTCATCATTGACATCAAACTGCTAATATATAATATACATTTTTTTTTAAATATATTAACATTAACTGGATATGAAATACAAACATATTATAATATCTAATATATCTATACATTGATTTTTCTGTGCAATATATACTTGTCAACTCACATTCATTTAAATCTTTCAACAGTTCTGTCCCTTTAATTCAGTGCAAGCACCGCCACTTTGACTCGACACCGAAACTTCTGCTTCACTGCCGCAGCGTCCGGTATAAAATTTTAGCAGTGCAGGGCTTATAAACTCCAATTTCATCATCATTCCACACAAAAGACATCATGTTTACACACAGCACATAACTGTTGCGTTTTCCCACCCTCTTTTGATTGATAGGATATAATCAGCCCTGATCATCTGATGTTTTTAAACTATCAGCCGATAGCGTGAAAAATTGCTATAGATATTTCTATAGACATAGACATCTTCAATTTACAGAATTTCATTAGCTGTGTCTTGTACTGTATATATCCCTAATGGTGCTCCAGCAAACATTTATAAAAATAAAAAAAAAAGAATAATAATACTAAAAAAAAGATACTTGTAATTAACTGTTACAACAATAAATCACATAAAAGAAGACAAAGATCTATCATGGGTAATAATTTGATCAGTTACTGTTATAAAAGTAGTGACAATCCCCAAGCTATCTGAGAAAAGTGTCCTAATTTATCATTATACTCATACAACTTTCTCATATTGTCCACCGTTGTTGTTATTTACTGCTGAAAGAATTGTGAAAATAGATGGGATGGTTGTACAAGAAGGTTTTCACATCAACACCCAACCACCTGCAAAATGTGGGTATAATGTGGCACCAGCAGGTTAATGAATCAATAAGTAACCATGAGGTAATTAGATAACCTTATCGAACTGCTCAGCTCAGCCAAATGACCAATGTGACGAAAAGTTAATAATTTGGTACTTTAGTTTTTAAAAAAAGTAAACAAGATGCCAAAAACCACATAAAAAAAAGTTTGAATCCAAACAAATGTAAAATTGGTTGCAGCATATTAGCTGTTTTATGAATTTAGCAGCACACACACACACACACACACACACACACACAAAGAAACGATATCTAATTAACAGCTTACTTAATTTCTTTAATTGATTTTATAAATTGAAGCTGTATAACATTACATTTGCTTGGTAATGTTTTGGCTAATAAAAATGCTGACTGGCTACTCAATGTTGTGGCCAGTGAGCTACAATGTTAAAGGAAAACTCCACCCTGAACCAATAGTATCTAGCCTCAGACCCGCAGAGCCAGCAGCTTCAGGACAGCAGTGCCAGGCCAGCAGTCACAGGGTGCAGGTGTGGGCGGAGTTACTGACAACAGAACAAGCATGGCAGGTAGCACGGTGTGTGTGTGTGTGTGTGTGTGTGTGTGTGTTTTTTGTCATTATGTGGTGAACAATTAATGTCAACGTGAAGTGTTTATCTGTTAAGTACTGAATCTGTGCATGTCTTTGTGTTTGATAGTAAGCGAGTTAACATTACACATGCGCAGATTCAGATTGGCTGTGTGGACTGTGGAGTCTTCATATTGATGGTGAGGCAACTCGTGTTTTAATATAAATAAATCTATGATTGGCGTGCTTTTTAAGTAATTGTTCAAATAAAGAACAAGGACACAAGCTTTTACATTTATTCAACTGGCAGAGACTTTTCATTTAAAGCAACATTTAGTGTATGGACTAAGGATGCACCGAATGTTCGGCAGCCGAGATTATTCGAATACGTGAAAAAGCAGAATAAATTTGACCGAACAATGACATGTTTGATGACGCGACCAAATAGCCTAGCAACCAGAGTGAGACGTGCGAATGTCACGACCTCCATTTCCGGCAGCGCGTTCCGAGAGATGAGAGGGTGCGCGGTGCGCACATGCATGAGTGCTCAGCGAGCGCGTGCTCTTCGGATGTTGACAACCATGACAATGTTTACTCTGGACACGTGCGTTTGTTTTGTTTCTGTTCCACGGTATTCTGTCACGTCGTGAGACGTAAGGGAGTAGAGTACGGAAGCAGTGAAAGCGTATTTATTGAAGGGCAGGCAGACAAATCCAAATTTTAATCCAAAAAACGTAGTCAAGACAGGTGAAGGGTCGGCAAACAGGCATAAACGGGGCAAAGCAGGAATCAAAGTCGCGGTCACAGAAAACAGTTTCGAAACACAAATCGGAAAAACCAGCATGGACTAAATGAACTAATCTATAGTTTAAACTAACTAAATCTATCAAGGAACATAACATTAACAACGTATCTAACTGCATTATATCTACTACAATACTCCGCGAGGTGTACAGGGACGTGAGCAGTATATATCCCCAATATAATCAGCCGTATAGAACCGAATAGAACCATTTTTTGCACTCTTATCAATGCACTTTTTAGTTGTAGGCTACAGAGTGTTAAATTCTTTCAGCAGTCAGTTATAGGCCTAACATCAGCTATTCAAGTGGGGCTCCAACATGACCACATCAAAAGATTTTTATTTTACTCATTTATTTATTTAAAGTTATATTGTGCCTTGTTGGCAGCCTGTGCCTTCTGGAATGCAAAAAAAACCTATGTTAAATAAATGTTTCGAAACTGTAGTTTTTGTAATCAATGTTTTTTTTTCTTTGAAAAGCAAGACAAAATAGTACAAAGCACGTTCTGACTATTTAATTTATGCAATGGTGAAAAAAATTGGCAAAATAAATGAAAAAAAAAAAAAACGTGTTCGGTTTCGGCCAAGAATTTTCATTTCGGTGCATCCCTAGTATGGACTGTATAAATTGATGTGTTTACTTTGAACCCAAAACATTGGCAATACCATCATTCTTGCTCTATCTCTACCAGATCAATACAGGAGCTCTGGAGCTCCTGGAAGAGAATGGAACATGCTTAACCTGACATGTATGATACTTTAAACACATGTTTGCATAGTACCTTTTTTCAGGTTGTGATGCGAACGCACTACAACCCTCTAAGATTCACTGATGGGAGATTCTGGAGAAGGATCATTTTAAAACTGTAAGCTCGTGGAGATCATGCCTTTACATGCCTTTACGCGAACTCCGTCTCAGAAACCCCCCCCGCTCTGGTATCTACACCCACCTTTTATCCGATTGTGCGGTCTGCCTGCGTGCTCTGCGGTTCTCCATCTCTGCATTCACGCGCGCTGTTGCTGTTGACAAACCCTCGAAGTTCACAGGAGCCGCCTCTCACATTCAAACCACGGACGCCCTGTGTTATCAGAGCGCGTGCACGCCGTCAACCAATCCGAGCGCTGCATTTTAAAACCGCTGGCCACGTCCAACATCGCGCGCGACCCTACTAAACAGTATGCTGACTACCATTCTGGCACACTGGTTAGGAAGATAGTAGACGGTTTGGAGTCTAGACAGTGTAGGGTGTTAGCGGAAGTGCAGCCTTCGCTGCAGGATGTTATTTCTTCTGAGACTTCTGAGATATTTTTGCTGCCCCTTTTAACTGTAAATAAGTACAAGGACAAGCTCAGAAAGGATTTAGTTTAAATATTTAAATGTGTACAATTGTATTATAAGCTGTATTGGAGCCATAGAGCCTTTCATTCCTGAACATTTCATTCCTGAACATTCATTTTTTCATTCATAAAAAATAGCCATTAGGCATTTTATAAGGTTAATAACACTTCGTAATAAACTACATAATAAAAACAATAACTCTTAGAATGCCAGGTTGTGATTCTTACTTCCCTGCTTAAAAACAAATCAATCAGTAGAAACCATAAACGATTCTAATGGTTTCCACGAGAGATACTGTTACAAACCATCAGTTAACCATTAAAACCATTACCATTACTGGTCCTGAATGGTATACACTAGATATAACATGCCACCAACAGAAGGCAGCAAATTACCAGAAGAGACCCAAAGTTACTATTACAGTTTATTGTTGTTGTTTTTTCATAAGGGTTCTTTAACAAATCTTTTTTATAAATATTTTTCTTTTTTTTAATGATGGACCCTATGGCTATGTCTTATGGTCCCAATGTGCACCCCACATTGAGAACCATGCATTTCTTGCACTTGCAAGAAATAGGTAGGAATGTAAATATATTTAAATAAAATTAAATATATGATTAATTATTGATTAACATTCAAAGTGGGTATCAGTGTAACAACTGAATGTATACAAAACATTGCCATGTTCAGAGGAAAGATGGCTGTGTAACTGTTCAACTACTTTTTATACTTTGAGTAGCATGGGTGCATCTTATATGAAAATGCACCCTATCTTTAACTTAGATGCATCATGAATGTAGTATCATAGGCTACAGCTTGTAATCACAAATAGTGATGTTCTGTAGGGAAGAGACTGATCTTTGCTCACGTGGGAGCCAGACTGAATAACTCCTGTCCGTTGTTGCCAGGAATCAGTGAAGAATTGAACATCTTTCTTTTCTCAGCTCTTAAACTGTAGAGTGCCGTCTAAATGTACTGTAGCCAATAAGAAGGCCATTTATTTCTTCCAACTTACTTTAGTGAAGAAGAAAAAACATCTACTCGTGTAGTAAGTCATTTAATGTATAACTAGATGACAAGTATTTATTTAGTACTTATAGTCTTATGTGCATATACACAATTTGATGGAGTTTAAATCAATAACCGTGTTCCTCCATGTCAAATTAGGCATGATGAGATAAAACAGTAATTAACGCAATAAAAGATCAAGTCTTGATCAGCCATTAAGGCTTTCGCACAGTGGGGGTCAGTGCCAAAGAGACAGTAAACAAGACTGTGCTTGTCCATGAACGAGAGCTTAACGACTAAGGGGATGACCTCCATTATATTGCAAAAGACAAGAAACTTGGAGCATCAACATGACAAAGACTTACAGGAACCTATTTGTAGAGGATCACTTCCTAATGCAATTTCCAAAGGTAACCTTAGAAATAAACTTTTTAAATAATAAAGGTTTGTCATTATACATTATCCTAGTCATACAATACTGATATTACAACAATTAGTGTCTAATAGGTATTCTGAGAAATCAGAAACATCAATGCATGTGGATCATTTTGAATGAAAGCTACATAATGTAATGAAGTGAAAACTCATTTGATTTGGACCTTTGCTTTGACTTTTCTTTGGTGCATTACTTTTGAATTCCTTCCCTTCACTAATGACTAATGTCACTAACATCTAATGTGTACACAATGAATTTGACACACTTCACATAAATACAGAAACAGCACACAGAGTTTGATTAATTTAATTGTCCTCTGTTTTAGTTGAATGCATGTTAAGGAGATTTTCTTTAGACTCCAGAATCCCCTTCTCCCTAAAACGTATGGGGTGAAACATATTTCGCTAATCTTGCACAGAACTGTGCCTCATTGTGCAAGTATGTCATTGGAACCAGATGTAGGGTGTACTTTCTGGGTTTCAAGTGACTGGAGACATGAAATAAATGCAGGAGTCTTGGTTTGGGGTAAACAACCTACATTGGATCCTGTTCTTCCAGTATGGAGTTACAATTACAGTTTAAAGGAAGTCAGAAAATATTATTTGACATAGACATTTGATTATTTGACATCTGACATAATTAGCAAAACAGTCATGAACATTTATAAAGGTATTTCTTTACTGGTTTCAAAGCTGAAAGTAAGATATGTAGTTTTACGAGAGTAGATATGCTCTGCTTT
The DNA here is from genome assembly GCA_025728095.1 of Prietella phreatophila. Lineage (NCBI taxonomy): Eukaryota > Metazoa > Chordata > Actinopteri > Siluriformes > Ictaluridae > Prietella > Prietella phreatophila. The sequence goes on along the minus strand of JAOUWY010000046.1, from coordinate 12,455,092 downwards.
TGCTGGTGAGACTGTTAATTGCTGACTTGGGAGTTCCTGTTCCTCTGATTTGAACAGATAAACCTCCCATGAGCTGTTGCTACTCAGTGAACTGCTTTTGAACCTTCAATCTTGCAGAGACGCTGTCACTATGGAGCGCCCCCAAATGGCAGACATGCACATAATACAAACTCCAGTAGAACATAAAGCTTTTCTTATATAAAATCAGCTCATGTTAGTAAATAAAAAAAGAGAAGGTTCAGGGTGGCATGGTGGTCCATTTTCACTAGGTGTGAATCTGCATGAATGATGCCCTGCAGTCGTGCATACTGTAGGGTCCGGATTCACCATAACCCTGACCAGTTACTGAAGATGATTGAATGAAGAAATGCTTCAGCTGATCGCTACATTGCTATAAGAATTTTTTTGGCATTAAAAGAATAGACGTGCGCATGTTAATATCTTCCACAGTTTAATGAAAACACAAATCAACTGGCCAGTTTCTCAGGTTGGACCAGTGGTAATAAGATACAGGAGGCCATATCTGGCACAAACACACAAACACATTCACATTCAATTAAATAGAATGACTCATAATATATACACATATTTCCCAGTTGTTCACAGTCACTTCTTTCACTTTGTTATTAGCTACCTAATTATTGTACATGTGTACACAAAGTAACTGAAGGAATTCCCAGAGATACATCACAAACATACATCAACACAATACGAATCTGTGTATAACACTGAAAAATAGTGTAAAATATCATATTTATTCTCACATTCATGTAAGGGTTGACGAGATTTTTCTTTCATTTATTCTGATTAAATCGCATTCCCATCCAAAACCCTATTCCAGAAAGTGTTCCACTCAAGTTTCATTAAATTAAAGCAAGGCAGTATAATTCTCTTATAATTTGGACAACATACTCCATCAGACATATTGCACAATACATATTCCAATATATATGTGAATTATTTACCAAAAAATACAGGCTAACAAGAAAAAAAAAAAGCTAGAGGAAATCCAGTGACATGATTTCATTGCATAATATTAATTAACTCCTACTAGCTTTCATTCATTATTAACATCATTAGTGTTTTCAAGTGATATATTACAGCTAATAAAGCAGAGCTTCAAGTTTCAAAAGCTCCTGCACACTGTATTATTACACTTATGTGGCTGATAATAAAGTAAACATTCAGCACCACTGAATATTTAGCTTGGCCTCAGATGGAGGCTGAAAGCATGTGTACAGTGACCTATACTTGTAATATGACAAACAAGGCAAACTGTTTGCAGGCATTTCTTTAGTGACAGCTCAATACAGAACACACTGACATTATCTACTGTGTAAACATAGAAACACTGCACAGCACCGTCATTATAAATAACACTGTAGTCAACTTAACACTGTGATACAATTCCACACTGGGCATTCATCTTGAAAATAGAGAGGTTCCTCCATACTTCTGTAATCCCTGCTAATATCTTTCTACATCTCCTCTGCGTCAAATCATACATTAACAATATGTAGTGTAAACAAATCGTCATAGCAGATAGATATATATGGATCTATCTGGCCTTCATGTCCTCCCATCAGCATCCTCATGATCAGAGGAAAGGCAGTAGAGAGAGGGAGAAGAAGGATGGGTTCTACGAGTCAAATGAAGGATGGGGGCTCTCTCCATGAGAAGGGCTGCCTTTGCTCGGACGGCTGGGTAAAAGAGAAGAACATGTAGAGCGAGAAGGAGAAACAAATGGTGGGCAAAAAGAAAGCACTCAAATAACCTACAAAACTCTATTAAGAGACATTTTTGACTTATAGAACTTACAGAAAAAAAGTATTACACTTTTTACACTGTTGCTTGTCACAGTGGTATTTTGTATCTTCAGTAAATGTTAATGTATGTAGGGTGTTTCGGGTCTAATTATACCTTAAATCAGTTTTAAATATTGATGTTGATTACTGAATAATACATACTAAAGGGACCACTTAAGGGTAGCACCTAAGTGACAAACAAAGGTACAGTTTGGAACTTTTTAAAGGAATACAATCAATTTCACAACTTAACCTCTATCTACTACAAGCTTAGAGTGTGATCAATTACCACAAACAGATTTTGATCTGTTTACCTATACTGGTAAAAGTACAGAAAACCTGTCAGATGAAAACTTATAATACTAAGGGTAGATGTTGGGCAGTTGTATTTTATAGGAACTTTTCTGAGGTATTTGTAAATTAAGCATTAAATTTAAATCATTCATCTTGTCAAAGATGGAGCTACGTTTTCAGTGCGATGGTTGTAGTTTTGAATTCATGTTACATAATCAGTATTTGAATGGTATGGCAGTGCAGCATGTAGTATTGCCACCTCACAGCTTTAAGGTCTCAGGTTCAATCCTGTCAAGGTTCAAGTTGGAGTTTTGCATATTATCCACACTGCATATTAACCACAAAGGGTTCCTCTTACTGGACTGGCACCCTGTCCAGGGTGTACCCCACCTTGTGCTTCCTGGGACAGGCTCCAGGTTCCCCGCGACCCTGAAGAAGGAATAAGTGGTAGAAGATGGATGGATGGATGGTTTCCACTTACTGTCCGAAAACATGCAGGCTGGTTGACATTAGGAGCTATACTAAATTTCCTCTAGATGTGTGTGTGTGTGTGTGTGTGTGTGTGTGTGTGTGTGTGTGTGTGTGTGTGTGTGTGTGT
>JAOUWY010000046.1:12320640-12330909 GCA_025728095.1 Prietella phreatophila | reverse complement strand
TTCTTATTGACACTCACATATACTGCTCATAAGCACACATACACACACACACACACACACACACATACACACACACACACACAGACACACACACCGATACAGTAAGAATAGATCTCTTAGCTGCACTGTCTGGCCCATTAGTGCCATCTGGACCTCTAGGCCAGGTGTCTGAAAGGGGCAGGTATAAGGTCAGCCATGTCACAGACATCACTCCACGGGGTCAATGGAGGAGCTGCAGTGAGAGAAAAATTTCCCCTATCTGGGGTTGGGTTTCTGATTGCATGGGTGCTGTTTAGGCCTCCCTAAAAAGAGTTCCTTATAGCCAGTATAATGAAAGGGACATTGTATTTAGGGGTTCAAACTCCAAAGATGAAGGAGCCTTAGTGATTGCATGTTGCCTTATTAGTATTAATATACATGCCCTGAGAGTCTATGGAAGCCCATAGAATCATTTGCACTCTTTGTAGATTTAGCATGACATGCCTGACAATTAGTATTGTTTTATTTCACTTTTAATGAAAATGGTAGCTATTGAGAGTGTTATTGAGAGTAGATTAACTACATTACAGACATTTTTTTTTTCAAAAAGTACATTACAGTGCAGTTGTTTGGAGTGGTCCTTAAGTTATGGCTACACTCCTTAAGTTATGGTCCTTAAGTTATGGCTAACATTGCAATGTAATGTTATGCAGATGCCTGTGACTAATATTACAGGTCTTATAAGTTTGTGTCTGCAGCACAAATCACACATACATTATAATAAAAAATTTAATTAATCAATTTTAAAGCATCACATTGCACACCCAAATGCAAGCTGAGAGCGCATTGCATACAGAATTCATGTAACAATGGTAACACCACATGGAAAGAAACCTTCCCAAGTCTCCCCCTTATTTCTGTTGATAATCTCACCTGCATACTGTAGACTTGTGCCTAATAACTGCTGCTATAATCATGAAGACTGTCTGGTGCTCATCCCAATACTCCCAGGATATTCAATAGGCTCATACTTAACATCCTTTCAACACGCTTAATACTATTTGACTTCATAGTACACAGCTGTAGAAGAATAATGATTTATAATCCCACTGTCTTGTGCTATGTCTATTCTTAAAAGTGCTACGCTACTCAAATTTAATTGCACTCAATATAAGACCTTGGCACAAATAATCATATTTGGGTATTAGGAAAACATGGACATAAGTGCCAAGGTCTTATATTTGCATAAGACAAAAGACGAAAAGAAATAACATTTTGTTTTCAGAAAATTTTGCCTCTGTTATGCTGGAGTTTGTTTAGATCAAACACAAAAAGAGCTTGAAATGGCAGTCATTTGGAATATGGAATATGTACATAGGGCGTAACGTTAACTTTTAAGTGTGCTGAGAGCTGTAAGGCTGAGCATTTGCCAGCTCCTTCTCAACCACTCCTCCTTGTGCTGAAGAATAGAGAGACAAAAGAACCACTGGGTCTTAAACAGCCATTTTGCTTTTGTGCACTATGATGACACAGTCCTGGGGTCTTCTACTAAATTATATCTTTTCAAATATTAAGATTCCTAAAAAGCTTATCATGGGAAGATACATACTGTGGTAGAGAGAAAAGAGAAGAGGTGCTGTTATAATGTGGGAGAAAGCAGAACCAAGTATCCAGTGGATTAACTTCACATTAGACTCAGTGTGAGGGGAATAGTGTTGGATTTAAAATGAAGGAAGTTTCAAAAGAGAGATTAAAGAAAGCACTCAAATCTTGCTTTTCAGTTTGTTTCACCTCTTGGCTGCTGTAGAAATTCCTGAACAGCATGAGTCTGATACTGAGAGCTATTACAGGATAAGGCTCATAAAAGTGTATTTTATCATGTAAAATTAGTTTGTAAAAAAAAATGCAATAAACAAAAATAAATACATAAAATCAAGGGAAAATAATACATTAACGTGTTTATACTGTTGCAAAATGCATTTAACAATAATTATTACAAACCCTTATCCTTGACCATCTGATGCTTATAAAATAAATCTAAACACTCACTTCCATACTCTTTTGTATTTCTCTAGTCATTTTAACGTGAAGGATATCAAGTTAGCAAGGTGCCCCATTGAGAAAAAGATTGCAGTTGGAATTATTTTACAAATTATGTTCAATTATGCTACAAGATGTTTCTAAACAAAACACAAGTAATGTTTAGAGTAATTCTAAAACCATGGATTTAACACTTTTGTTGTTATAACAGCCTCCTCTCTTAGAAGGTTTTCCACTAGATTTTGAAGCATGGCTATGGGGTTTTGTGATCATTCAGCTACGAGAGTATTAGTGAGGTCGGGCACTTATATAAAGTGGCTTTATGTCAAGAATACCTGGTGTGCAGTCAGCTTTCCAATTCATCCGAAAGGTGTTCAGTGCGGTTGAGGTCAGGGCTCGGACCACTTGAGGTCTTGCACCTCAGCCTCAGCAAATTCATATATTCTTGGAGCTCACTTTTTGCACAGGGGCACTGTCATGCTGGAACATGTTTGGGCCTCATGTACTAGTTCTAGTACATCTTAATGGTACAGCATACAAAGAATACTTTCTGGACAATTGTGCACTTCCAAGCTTGTTGCAACAGTTTAGGGAAAGGGCCATATGTGGGTGTGATGGTATGTGAAGTGTCCATATAGTGTAAGAACGGATGCAAATGGAGTCATGTCTGTTTTTGTCAGACTCAAGTGCTTTTATTTTTACCTGTTCGTTTTATTTCATTGATCTTGCAGTTGTCAGCTGTACCCAATGCATTCCATTTTTAACTCAGCAGTGCTGCCAGTGGTCAATCTGAAGGAGCCTTTATATTTCACTTGACCTGCCTCAAAGTCTCCTCTGCCTGGGCTAAAAAACAAAAAAACAAAAACAAAACTAAACACAAGTTACATTGTTACACTTCATCAGAATCTTCTAGCTCTTGCCTTCACATGGAGCAGTGGGAAGTGTGAGGACAGCATGACACACTGACAGCCCAGCTTGCTATCCAATCCATCTGCAACCAGTGGCTCAAGTGTCCACAGTTAATTCTGCCTAGATATATTGTGTATGCAGGTGAACCAGCGGCTTCACTGTGCTCCCCAGCTGAGAGTCTGTTATAGAAAATATTGACAAAGCCATCTCATTCAATCTTCATTGAATCAGTCCTGAGTCAATACACTCTCAATTTAGTGCTTTGGCACCCTGGCCACTAAATTTGATTTTGCATTAAGTTTTTTAAAGGAGATCAAAAGTTTGATTAACTTGTGATCTAATCTCTCTCTCTCTCTCTCTCTCTCTCTCTCTCTCTCTCTCTCTCGCTCTCTCTCTCTCTCGCCCCCTCTCTAACCACCCTGTTCTCTTTCAGTTTCAGCCTTCACAGTAGGTAACCAGCTTGAAATGATGGAATATCAAAAGTAAGTGAAGCGAATTCAATTTACCCAATATACTGCCAAACTGTAAGTAGATATTGATTGAGACATCTCAAGAATTGCTCTCGTTCTTTAAAACGCACACACGCACACACACACACACACACACACACACACACACACACACGCATACACAAACTCAAACACATATATAGCATACTGCCTCTTTATTCAAACTAAACATGGGTTGGCAACCCTCAGTGGGATATTGTGACAATGAAAATATGCATTCTTGACTACACTGTTGTGCTGTTTAATGAAATTATCTAAATAAAATGTAGAATTGTAATGATTCGTATCTCTTTGAATTCTTTTAAACTCATCCTCTTGCTGCTGATCCTGGTGAACAGTCTAAAATGTTGTTATCCTTTGGAATATCAGTAATTTCTATGTGAATTATTAAGTTCTAAACGAATTCAGTATTTCGTAGCCATTTCATTTCCTTTAGAGGTGGAAAGAAATTAGTGTCAAAGAAAGCAGAGCGCTGAAAATCAAGACATGGCATGAAATGGAAAAATTTAAATACAAAACTTCACCAATGCCTTGCAAACCTTCTATTACCATTTATTCTCTGAAAGATCTGCTTTCCTCTCATCTTTATGGTAAGTGACAAGTACAGGTTTATACTTTCTAACTACATATATGGACTTTCAAAAGGCTTTTATTATGTTAATCTTTCCCAATATGCAAATTTTTCCCCACTTCACCTCTTGTAAAGGAAGTCATTTCAGGTTTAAATAATGAGACAGAAGCACCTGGGTGGCCATCCTTCTCTTTCTGTTTTTCAATCTTTCTCTTTTCCTCCATTCCTGGCTCTGTTCATGTAGATACGGCTTTTAAGATTTCCATTGGGTCTCTATGTAACATGCCTAATGAAGGGGATAATGCATTTAAAGTAATGTGACATTAATTGTTTGAGGTTCATAATAACAGCCCTCAATCATCTGGAAGATTGCCTCAGGTTTTTAATGAGAGCCGTTTTCAAGGCAATGGACTCGAATGAGGGAATGACAGAGTCAAATTAGTTGGTTTGCCATTCATGCTCACTCTATTGCCTGCTATTTAAAAGTCATTGACCATTTAGGAATGGGCCATTGGTCGCAGTGAGTGAGCAAGATGTGCCAGTGCTTATGTTTGTGTTGCAGGGTGGAGGATGGATGATTGGTTGGCAGCTCCACCTATGATAATGCTTTTAAAAAAGTAGTAGAAATGTCAAGTCCCTTCTGTGTGGAGGAGAATGGAACAAATAGTGGTGATTTTCAGTGGGCCCCATCCCTGCATTAACATAAGAAACAAGCCAATATGGATGGAAGTCAGCCGGTCTGGGCGCTGTCAGCGAAGGCTTTTGGCCAGGAGTGATTAATGTCTTTACGATACCACACACAGCCGGCGCCATGGCCCTCCTGTGTGCATCATCCTTAGCTCTCGATGCAGCACACTTACCAGAGCTGGAGGTACCCAACAACCCTCAGAATCAGCACAAATGAGCAAAGTTTAATGTGTAAGAATGCAATCAAATATCAATATGCATTACAGTGACAATTATTCATATCGCTTTTGAATAAGAGCTGGTCATAGACCAAGCTATTTTTTGGATGTCCTTAATTGAACAATTAAATGTAAATTAAAGAGAATATCTTAGTTGCCTATCATTGCCCGTTGAAAGAATTTCTTCAGAGGAGTTTTGCACACTTTCTCCAAGACCTCACGTAGCCATTTTTCTATTCGTTCACCGATTTGTATCCAGCTCTTTTTGGCTCCTTAAACCCGGTTCATTGAGAGTCTCTTATTATGTCTTCTCGCCAAGGCCCACTCCATGAATTGAATAGTTGGTGTCTTTATTTTTCTCTTCTCTGACTGCAGACCTCATAATAGGTTCATTAATGCAGAAGTTGCATTTGGTTGACAATGGGTTAATGGCCCAAGGGTAGTCTATTGGCATCGGGAAAGGCCCAACAGGAGGAGGAGACTTTTTTTGCAGCCCTTTCAGTTTAGGTTCTCCAGGGGTCAACCGAGTGTCACCCAAAAGTGAACAAACATGTAATTGATGTTCGGACATCTCTGGCTGCCTCTTTTGAGCTGTGGCTGAAAAAGGGGCTGCTGTCTGGGCTTTGACTGTCCTTTGCAGAATAAGGGAAACTGATTTGTGAAAGCGTGGGATGAAAAGAAGTGCAATCTGCCAAGCTGCAAAAAGGGTGATACGCTTGAATTTTTCTCTTCTGTCTCTTGCTGAAATGATTGTGTTTTGCCTGGTGTTTAATTGCTACCCCACACACAGGTCGTGAAGAGGGGAGGAATACACTGCTGGTGTTCCTTTCTCCTCTGTACTGGGAACAGTGTCTGGTTTTGTCTCTGATTTTCATGGGCATTAGAAGAAAATGTAGAGAGGAGTTTCAGCCCTTTTATAAGTCCATGTCAGGCTGGGTTATTTTGTGCCTTTACTATATTTACCTCTGCATAACAACAAACAGAAATGTGCACACTTCAGATCACATCTAACACAAACGTTTACAATAATATTTTATTCTTATGAGAAACAAAAACTTTCTCCTCCTGAATTTTTTAAATGGTAAGTGACCAACAATTTCATTTAATTGTTGCAGAATTGTGGCCTTGGGTTTCCTAAATGTTTTTAGCCTTTCTAATAATCTTTGATGTTACTAAGAGGCCATCAATTTTCAACCCTGGAAACATTCTGGTAATATTTTAAAACAAAATGATTTTGTGAAAGGTTATTAATGGCATTACAGTTCAAAAATGTCTGTTGAAATTAGTTGTTTTTAGACAACTAAAAAGTCACAGTGTCCTGTGGCTTGTTGGAGCTGAACCCACCTGCCACCCCACTTTACCCTGTGGTCAGAGCAGCGATGATGTCAGTCGGCAAGCCCTTACCAGTAATTACACATCAGATGACAACAACTTAAAATTGATGTTCAATGCGGGAGAGCTAAGTGGGCATTTTAAAAGTTAGAGACAGGAAGCCAGAGAGAGGGAGGGAGAGCCCACAATATAAGAAGGGTAGCATGGGAATTGCTGGGGCAGCTGCACTGTATGCACACTACACTAATAGTCTTGAAGAACCCATTGCTAAAAGCGCATTTGGCATCAATAGCAAATGAGTATTTATTCGGTAATGACCCAGAAGGTGTCCCTTAATTGAATAGTGAGAGTGGTGCCAACCAGTAATAAAAGCAGATAGATTAGGGCAGGAAATATCTTCTTAAGTGGAACTGTAAATACATAAGAACATGCATTTATTTCTCTGACCTTGAGCAAGATAACCACAGATTAAAAATTTAGCTGCTGGTGGTATAAATGGGGATTTTGCTTTTAGTTCTTGACTTTTTTCTACTGTGCACAGTGGACCTCTTTTGGCTGCCTTGAATATTGAATTGTGCCTCTTAAGTGCATTAGGCATTAAATTGACTTGTGGTGAAAAACTTTGAACAAGGGTTTTGTGGAATGAAAGCTCTTTTGTTACGAGAGCACATTTACCACATTTTTCTTGTCTTGTAAATGTCACAATCACATGAATAATAAAAATGATCAGTGGCTACCCATCTTAGATAAATAATTGGTATATTATGTAAATGCGAGGGTCATGTTTGCTGGCTTTTACCTTTCCTATCAAAAGAATTCTTCTTATGTATTTTTGTTAAGGCTGCTAACAAGCTTTGCAAACACCAGTTGCGCTCTGACTGACTCCAGCATCAGTAAATCAGCAAGCAGCCTTATAGGGGCAGATTGTATTTATTTATCAAAGGGAGAAAAACACTGCAGCAAAGCCATTACATTTCATATACATCCACAACTGACTTCATGATTAGGAAACATTTTACATTGGTTTACAACACGTGTTCATGAATTGTGCAGGTCACAATGCAGGTTGTGTAAGTTGTTTTTGTATGCCCTTGAGTCAATGAATCCTTACAGTCATGACCGAGATTCCCTCCTCTCTTGTTCAGTGGTTCCGTGTTTGAATTCGTGAATATTTTTGGCCAGATTCACTAATCACTCTTTCAGGGGATCACTGAAGAAAGTGAGTTTTTCTTTTGCATGCATCTCAAACAAAAGTTATAGCATTTTAAATACTGTCGGTCCCTATATATATATATATATATATATATATATATGTGTGTGTGTGTGTGTGTATTGTATTTTGCAGGATTCTTTGGGTGATTGTCCAGCTGCACTTTGAAGCACTCAAATGAGTTTTGAAGCATTTGGCTGAATGTAAATAATTCATCCTGATGCTCTTGTCTGGAGTCACATCATCAATAAATACAAGGAAACCAGTTCCATTGGCAGCCATACATTCCCACGCCATGAGATTATGTGGTATACTTTCAATCATGAGCAGTTACTTACCTTCTTCATATCTCTTCCCATCATTCCGGTACGAGTTTATCTTTGTCTCATCTGTCCATTGGATGTTATTCCAGAACTGTATGGGCTTTTGTAGATGTTTTTGGAAAACTCTAATCTGGTCTTTTTTATTTTTTAGCCTTACCAATCCATTGTGGTAAACCCTCTGTATTTACTCTGGTTAAATTCTCTTGTTGAGTTTGACACAGATACACCTACCTCCTAAAGAATGTTCTTCATGTGAAAAATGTTGTGTGCTCCTGAGCTCACCAGCGCATACTTTCTTTTTTAGAAAGATACTAAAAAGTTGATTTGGCCACACCTGATGTTTTTACTAGCTCTCTGATGGTTTTGTTTTAAATTTATCAGCTGAATGATTGTTTTCTTCATTGGCAGTGACAGCGCTTGGGACTGCATATTGAGAGTTAACAGCAACAGATTCCAACAGCAAGTACCACACTTGAAAACATTTCTAGACCTTTTATCTGCTTACTAATAAGTGAAATGATTAGGTAATTACACACATCTTGCCAGCAGCTAACTGACTAATTACTTTTGGATTATAGGTTTATAATGGAAAATGAGTAATCATTCTGATCATCAGCATCATCCACATCCGTCCATCTCATCTCATCAATTAAAAGTAAAAGTCTGTCAAGACATTTGATGAATAAGAGTCTCATCAGCACTCTTCATTCACATGTCTTACACTGGTGTTGGCATGATCACTGATTAATTGTGTAAGTTTAAACATTACAACTTTTGTTGCCATCTCTAAAGTGTAAGTAACAGCTGATGTGCATTGTAGGTAATTTGACAGCTGGTATTTAGACAGTTTATAAATTGTATCGATTATACATATATCCATTTAGCTATGGCATATAACAACTTGATCAAAATGTTACATTCACTGCATAAAGAATGAATGCTTAGCTATAAAGCCAAGACAAACTTATAAAAGTACCTACAATTATTTTTTCTATATTGTTTTGGTGACATATTCCTTAAACTTGTGCTATAGCCAGAATTTATGTCTAGCTATATTATAGCCAGAATTCAGCTCCTGCAACCGAAAGGTTTTCTTAGACCTCCACACATATTATTAAACACTTTCTGAGATGGACTAGGTCTAAATGCTCCTGGGACTCAATGAAAGATCTGGTGAGTGGATAAGGTTGGTTGAGGACTGTATACAGCCTCTATCACATGATCTATTTGATCCAGCACCAACAAGAGACATACCAGGAAGCCTTCAGCCAGATGATTGATGAGTTTTGCTTTTACTTAATAAAAATATTTGCTATTTGATAGACCTGGTATGCTGTTGGCCACCAACCCACTCAAGTTGGTGCTGCAAGACTGTCCTGTTTCCAGTTCTATCATGACTGTTGTTATGCACTGCAGAACAGTAACTATTGACCCCATTGGTGTCCCTGTCTCTGTCTCTGTTTTTGTCTCTGAGGAGACCCATGGGACTGTTGCTAATGTCTGTGCATGTCTAAGGTTTCTAAGAAAAAAAAATATGGTTTATTTATTTATTTATTTATTACAGTGTACATTATTCTTGTGTAAATTTGTGTAAATTTTGGTCTACAGTATTATGACCCACCACTCTTGCTTTGATTTAAAAAATGCATGTTCTTTGTAAGTATCTAGAACAATAAATATTACAACAAGATGAAGGAACCCCTGAGGGTTCTTTGTAGAACCCTACAACAGAGTGTTTCTCCATGGCAAGGGGTCCCAAATTAAAACCCTATTAGGAAACTAAGAACCATGTATAACCCCTTAAAGAACCCTTGAAGAATCCTATTTCTAAGAGGATACGAAGCACCGCAGCTCAGGAATAGCATTCCAATTAGTGTTCATGACAGAGAAACTGGAGGGACAGGTCACTTTTTTCTCTCTGTGCCCTCACGTTTGTGTTAATTTCTCGCTCTGCCTTTTATCTATGCTGCCAAAGCTCTGTTTACAATGTACACCCTTTTACATCATTTTCAAGTTAAGAGCATTCCTAATAATCTGCTCACTCTCTCTGTCAAGCTGTACCTTGCTCCTACTACCTGATGCCAGTGCCTGATCCTGACACAATTCTGCTGCTGTGGCTGCTCTTGTACACAAACCTGTTTGATTCATCCTGAATGTCTACTCCTGTGTCCTTTATATGGACTTTCTGCATTGTGACTCATGTCCTGTTACTATGGATGGTCATCATGGATACTCCAATAATCCACACTTTTCAAAAATGTTTTATGCCCAAGACATAATTTTGCTTTTGTGGACAATTTCAAATGGGCATAACCCCGGTGTCCTGGCGAAATTGCCCCATTGGCCCTCGTCTATCATGGCCCCCTAATAATCTCAATCTCTGAATTGGCTACATTACTCTCTCCACTCCAGCAGTAGTGAGTGTGTGGTGTGTTTCTGGCGCAATATGGCTGCCATCGCATCATCCAGGTGGATGCTTCACACTGGTGGT
>JAOUWY010000046.1:12304416-12315254 GCA_025728095.1 Prietella phreatophila | reverse complement strand
CAGACAGACAGATAGATAGATAGATAGATAGATAGATAGATAGATAGATAGATAGATAGATAGATAGATAGATAGATTAAAAAATAATTATTTAATATTCAGTCAAATAAATAATCTTTACTCAGGTTGCTTAACTTCTAACTTATATTTCAGACATTTCTACCAAAATGTAAGTGGCATTATTTTTTTCTGTTAATCCATCCATCGTTCCAGCTTGTTTTCATGCAGGGATTCCATGTTGTGTCTCTGGTGTGCTTAGTGTTTTCCCTGCCAAGAGCGCCAGTGTGGGCCATTTTCACCAGTGTGACAGAGAGGCTGCTTATTTTAGTAAAAAAGTGCTTGTTGAATGTTGAACACACACACACACACACACACACACACACACACACACACACACACACACACACACTGCCCCCACCTGATGGCCACTCAATAAATAGCGTGCGTTTCCCCCCTGTGCTAGAACAAGCCTACAGACACACAGCACACAAGGGGTGGGTCATTAATAACTAATTACCGCAGGTCAGACCCTAACGCTTATATAAAGCCCACCGGGAGCCGGCACTACAGAAACGTTTTCAGCACTGCGCACCAAGAGGACAGATCGAGTTTAGATAGATTTCTTTTCTTTTTGCTTTTTTTTTTTTTTTTTAATAGGCACATTCATTTTTGTTCAATAACAGACTCTATCTTGTTGTGTAACCGATTTATTTCCAGATAAGCGACATTTCGAACTGGTGTGAAATCATAGTGAGATTAGACATTATGGGTTCAGTGTTGCCCGCTGAAGCGCTGGCCCTGAAGGCTGGATTTAAGCCGCACACACTGGCTCTGTCAGACATCATCACCTCAGACATCCTGCACAGTTTCCTGTACGGCCGCTGGAGGAACGCACTGGGAGAGCATCTGTTCGAGGAGAAGAGCAGCGCCGTGGGACCCAAAACGGCCTTCACCGCGGAGGTTCTGGCGCAGTCCTTCTCCGGGGGTGAGTGAGTGCCTCATCACTGCTTTCAGCACCGCCGACAACATTCCCCCATCGCTGGCTTTCAGTTCCGACATTCGTGCAAGTTTGTTGATTTGATTTTGGGTTTGTTTGTTAGGTTGGATTTTGTTTTTGGTTTTTTTACCTCATCAAAAACAAAGGATCTTAAAATGTTATTTAAAGAGATTCTGTGTCATTACCCAAAAATTTTCACTCTGTGGTTCTTAGCCTTTTTATTTTATTTTATTTTTATTTTTTCCTTAACGATGTTTGCAGAACCAGACTCTAAAAAGTTCCCTAAATAAACCAAATTAAGCTTGTTTGAGACCGGCCAAAACATATTATTAATTGATATAAATGAATGAAACACTTTACACAATGAATAACATTATTTAATTTTTTATTTTTTTTAAATAATAATTAAACACTTTATTATTTCACTCCGGTATTCATTTGTTATGCAGAAGAAGAAAAAATTAATAGCCACCAAAGTGTTAAAAGTAGCCTAAATCAAATTTATTTTTCATAGTGTGTCATATTCCTCAGATTAATCATATCGGACATAAATAAGGCAATTAAATTCATAAGCTTAACGACCTAAAAAAGTTTCCAATGCGACAGTATTAGAGGCGAAGAAAAGGTCCATTATTCAGAATAGCTTTCATTCATCAGCGCTCTCTCTCTCTCTCTCTCTCTCTCTTTCTCTCTCTCTCTCTCATCCTACACCGTTTCTCTCTTTCTGAAGTTCGCTGTTCCGACATTATTAAAGCGTGAAGTTCTGATTTTAGCACTGTTCACACCATGTCAGCCGTCCAATCTCTTCGCTATTGTAAATCTGAGACATTTTCAAAGCCCTCGTTTTCAGCGCAGATTTATTGCTGAAACGTCCTTTAATGGATAACGAGTATGAAATGAGGCATTTCTTTTGAAAGCTTGTGGAGTTGTTCATTCACATTCCCACTGAAAGCATAACAAATCACCCCTTTCATCGATTTAAAGAGGTATTTCACATTCATTTGGACTGGCTTTTTATGCTATGGCGGGATGCTGGAGCAAGCAGAATGCTTTAGACACATATTTTTGCTGAAACATATTAATTTAAATGCTTTTTCAATACTTTAATAAGTAGGTAAAATCTGTGGATGAATGAATGCATGATTTGTGTGTGTCTGTTGTATAGATTCAATTTATTATTCCTTTCTGGAGCTTTTATTTTGTAGATGTTTTTATATATTCTTCCTTTTCCATGACTTAATATTTTGCAGAAACTTTTTCAGTATCACATTTGATGAATGGAAAGCGTGGCTCTCCAAAATGCCTGATTGAAATCCAGCAGAAGTTGGCTGTTTAGATGTACAGAATTAAATGGCTCTTAGGACTTTATCGATCATATCTTTGGCTGAATATGATTGAGTTGTAAACTTTATTTTCTCTACCTTTTCTGCAGAGGTGCAAAAGCTGTCAAGTCTTGTGCTGCCCAGTGAGGTGATCATCGCACAGAGCTCCATCCCTGGTGAAGGTCTTGGCATCTTCTCCAAGACATGGATCAAGGCAGGCACTGAGATGGGACCCTTCACTGGCAGGGTCATTGCACCTGAACATGTAGACCTTTTTAAGAACAACAACCTCATGTGGGAGGTAAGGGCAAATAGGAGTCAGCTGGCTGTCAGTGAACTGGGGTTACGAACTGCAGGCTAAGTGTTCATATGTTCATGTTTGTTCTCAGGTTTTTAATGAGGACGGGACAGTGCGCTATTTTATTGACGCCAGTCAAGAGGATCATCGAAGCTGGATGACCTACATCAAATGTGCCCGGAATGAGCAAGAGCAGAACCTAGAGGTGGTGCAGATTGGAAGCAGCATATTCTACAAAGCAGTGGAGGTAATAAATAAATAAATAAATAAATAAATAAGACTAAGAATAAGAAATGTACTGGTTTAGTTTTAAACACAGTTATAGATTTAATCATATCAACGCATTTGTAGGTTCAGTTATAATTGTAGGTAATATCTGCATTTCAGTCAAATTCAGTCATTTTTTTAAAAGTACATTTCATTTCTGAATAATGATTTCTGATCTTTTGTTCTCTTTAGACAATACCACCAGATCAGGAACTGCTGGTATGGTATGGAAATTCCCACAACACATTTCTGGGTATTCCTGGGGTTCCTGGCATAGACGAAGAACATCAAAAGAAGCATAAAAATGGTACTTCAGGATTTCAGTAGAGCTATCCTGTGTTTAGAGTTAAATTATTTGGATGTCTGTTATAGACCGTGACTAAGCAAATATGTTTGAAGTAATAATTTTGTTTAATGATTTTTTTCATGGTTGACATTAACCCCTGTCATTTGAGAGGATATGAAGAAATCCATCACAGATTTTCATAGATTTTCTTCATTGTGATGCCACGCATGTGACAGTTTCCCCGATAATTCTTACTGTGTAAATTGTGACTGACATGTTCACATTCTCTCCTCTTCTAGATGATTTCCACGTGTGTGACACCTCGTCGTCGAGCACGTCCCTGGCCACGGCGGGTCGTATGCGCTGCGTGATCTGCCACCGTGGCTTCAATTCACGCAGCAACCTACGCTCACACATGCGCATCCACACACTCGACAAGCCCTTCGTCTGTCGCTTCTGCAACCGCCGGTTCAGTCAGTCATCCACGCTGCGCAACCACGTGCGCCTGCACACCGGCGAGCGCCCCTACAAGTGCCATGTATGCCAGAGCGCCTACTCACAGCTGGCAGGCCTGCGTGCGCACCAGAAAAGCGCGAGGCACCGTCCACCCAGTGGCGGACCCGTGGTGGGGCTGCAAACTCCCTCACCTCCTCCTCCTCCTCAAATGGCAGCGGTGCCTCACCCGGCCTCGCTGGTGCACCACATACCCACCATGGTGCTATGAGCTGTCAAAGTGTCCATTTGCTTTCAAACTTTATAGCCTCATTGAGCACATGCCGCTGTTTGAAGTCGCACATCCTCTTAGTGGATGCTGTGTTGTACATGCTCTTGGCTGTGTTGGAGACTCGGTGTACTTGATGCACAGCGCTGAGGAGCTCAAGTTGTGACAGTACTGACATGAGCAACAGAGTGCGGTTTTGTACGTTTGTTGTGTTGAATTCTCAGAGGCAGAAATAGCAGAACGTGCTGAGTAGAAGCCTTGAGTCTTCTTGTATCTGTTATATGTGGCTCATCCAAGAGCGAGCAATCTCAGTGAGATGGTCAGTCAAAGTGTTTAATCAATTAATCTTTGCATGCAAACTTGTTGCAGTGTAAATAAAAAGGAGTGACAGCATGTAAATATTCCCGCCATTATTAGGTGACAGAAAAATAGCCACAATGTTTAAAAAATAAAAATAAAAACCTTCAAAGAATGCACAGTATGAGGCTGCCGTCGTGTATCAGTGAATATGTGGACGGGTCAGAAATGAATATATTTTAAGCCTCACTGGCTCCACCTACTGACCTGCATGTCACCTCCAGCCAGTAAAGTTCAGGAGCACAAAATTGTAAATAATCTGTGTAAGGTTTGTAAAATATTGTGAATATAATTTTAAAATCTACTTCTGCAATTTACTGAACAGTCACTTTATTTGTCTATGTATGTAAAACGTAAATAAGAATAATTGGCTCTATTATATTATGTACTTTGCTGAAATAAACTCTTTGAATATTCACATTGTATGCTAATAAATGATTACTTAATCACTTTTAGTATAATATGTTTATTTCTGCTCTTTGCTTTGTTATCATTAATAATACTCCATGCCGGCTCATCTAATTAATATGACATTCATTTTAAAGATCATTTTTAACTAACAAAAACACAATCAAAAAGGTGGAAAGGTTTGAAAATGATAAAATACCACCTAAAATTTTTAGTCTACCTTTAACAGTAGATATAGTAAGTCATATTATCACACAAATGTAAGTTGTTAGAGTATCTGCTATAGTTTTATACACATTTGGCTCATTTCCAGTCAGTCAGTACAATTGACGTGGTGTCCAGAAAGTCATATGACTATTTCTTGCACAACACTGGAAAACTACAGTGGCACAGCAAATACACCATGAGACTTATATATTTGCTTCCACTGAACCATATTTACATTAGATCATTTTGGGCATATAAGCATTGTTTTTGGTACAAAACTTTGCAAACTTAAATGATTAGTTTAGACTCACCATTTCAGACATGGTGTAACACTACGTTCACTAAAGTTGTGAAAAATTAACAACAATATCAACAACAACAATCTTATTTGTTCCTCTTCTGATTATTATTATTATCCATCCATCCATCTTCTTACTCCTTCTTCAGGGTTGCGGGGGAACCTGGAGCCTATCCCAGGAATCATCAGGCACAAGGCGGGGTACACCCTGGACAGGGTGCCAGTCATCTTATTATTATTATTATTATTATTATTATTATTATTATTATTATTATTATTATTAAATAAATGTGGGATATGCATGTTAAAGAAAGCTGCACAGTTACAACCTATTTCTGGGTTTTACTGACTGGTATTTAGACCAAGGTCCATGCAGTCACCCCTTTAGTTGAATTTCCTCTCAGTTCTTGCATCATGAAACACTCTGGTTCATGATTAACTGAAAACAAACAAAGAAAGTCGAAAAACAGCAGTGTTGCTTTAAGCTTCATCTTTATGGATCTAAGACAGCATTATGATGGGATTTCTATTTCTGCTCTGCATTATACATGTGCTGACAGAGACTGAAGCTCAGCAGAGAACGTAAGTGTACATTATTGTCTATCAACAAAGAGTTCCAATACAAATTTCAATTTAAAAAAAAAGGAAATTTGATAATATATTTGATGAGTTATTCTTCTTATGATGATGATGATGATGATGTTAATTGAACTTTAATACATTTTGTGCACAAACTCTATTGTTGGCAATAAGATCATTGTTACTGAGATGCAAAACACTGTTTTCCAATTTTCTTATTACACTGAGATTAATATTCCATTTCTGTTAGGTACCTCATCACGGCACCAAAAGTTCTGCGAGTTGATGCGTCAGAGACTGTGTTGGTGCAGTTGTTTGGCTATGACGAAGAAACCACAGTGAACCTTTTCCTTAAAGACAATCTGGCATTTGGTAGCAGAACTTATGCATCTCAAAGTCTCCAACTCAATGCCAAAAATGATTATCAAGCTGTAGCTACTCTACGGGTACTCTACTGACACACACCATTCATTTGCTTTAAAATTCTGATTAAATGAAAGCCATTTTACATTGAATAATGTTACAGTATATTATTATATTTAAACTGAGTGTACTGTATGCAAAACTGTGAGTCATTAGCTTGACAAAATCAAACTGTGAAATATGATGGTGTGCCATTATTAATAATATTAAGAGCAGAATATGTTCAAAATGTTCTGAGCAACATTCGCTGACAGAAGAAGCCCTGTAGATACTCATATATCATTCATATGTTTATACATTACTAATATTATTATATGTTTTTGAAATTTTGCAGTTGAGTACAACCTGTAATATATTGTATCACCATATAAAACATTTCTTCATAGTATTCCCTAGCATCTCAGTTTTTATATGGTTTACTCTTTGCCCTCAGATTTTCCCAGACATTGAAAAAAAGGTCACTCATCTCTACCTGCAGGCCATATCTAGTTCTTTCACCAAGGACATAAGAATACCAGTCATTCGTCACAATGGTTTTCTCTTTATCCAGACTGATAAACAATTATACACACCCGAACAGCAAGGTGAGTGTTGGGAATAGTGTGTGCAATATTTGTAACTGAATCTGAATATGTGAAAAGCAAAAAGAGAGATCCATGTGTGTACATGCATTTCTCTCGCTGTAGTTGAGGTACGAGTGTACTCTTTGAATGAGGAGCTGAGAAAGACTAGTAGACCTGTTTTCCTCACTTTCAAGGTGAGCTTCTTTTTCTACATTCATGTCTGATGTTGGGTTTATTGCATATACCAATATGAACACCTATTATTGTACTATAGGACCCAGATGGCATCAAAGTGGAAATTATTGAAATCAATGACATCATTGGTGTGAAACCATTGCTTCCTCCATTCAAAATTCCCTTGAAACCTAAGTATGAATAGGTTTTGTGGCTTTAGCACATCATTAATCATCAATCAGTGACAATGTTTTGTGCTAGAGGTGTGAGCTGGTTTACTTACACAAATAATCCATCCTTAGGTTTGGGGTCTGGAAAATCGAGGCTGCTTATGCTACTAACTTCACTACAACTGCTGTGACTGAATTCGAGGTCAAAGAATATGGTACCTACCACTTTACAATTACATGTAACATTCAGATTATTGTGCAGGCTGATCCTCTTGTAGTAAATTATGGTGAACCTTTTTTTCTCAGTATTACCCAGCATCTCAGTTCGCATCAAGCCTGAAGAAAACTACATCAGCACAGCAAACTTTGCGGCCTTCAAACTGAAGATATTTGCCAAGTGGGTTTCCCTGGTTCACTGAATCTACCGTTATCACTCCAGACAGTGTACAAAAAATGTTATATTATCATATCATTATAGACATACAATATATTTTGCTGTTTGGCAAATTGAGTGTTAATCGTATGCTTTCAATATGACCTACTATGTAGACATTTTTTAGAAGAAAAGGTTCCCTCTAGCACCAGTTTGACCCCAAGAAGAAACCATTATAGTATACATGTCAAAGTCTACAATAAACGGTTTCCCTTTCAGACAGGGTTCCATTTTGGACTTCTTTTGGAAGATAAAAACTTTTCAATATCCAAAAGAACCTTTAGTAAATGTTTATTTTTAATAGTCTGATTTTTGTTTTTCACTGCAGATATGTAAGTGGGAAACCAGTCAGTGCAGCAGATGTCTTAATAAGGTTTGGATACATCTATAATAATGATGTGGTCATGATACCATCAACACTAAGACATTATAAGGTGATGACAGCAATCCTCTAAGATTATGTTTTTGAATGAACAAAGTAATTAAAACTAGAGAATAATGCAACTAGATGATTCTTATTAATCTTAATCTAGGTTATTTGCTATTTCAGCTGGATAATGGCGAATTGGAGGTTGTGTTAAACATCAAACGTGCTCTGTCCAGTGTAGATTCTGGGCCTAAGGACCTGTACAATATGAACAACCATTACCTCCGTGTGGTTCTTTTGCTAAAGGAGTCTACTGGTCAGTTTGATTTTATCGTTTGTTATTAACATGTGACAGAGGCATCTCTAGACACATTGTGACACTGAGGCACAAATCCACCAACATTTCTTGCCAGTCAAAGGGGGAATTTAT
Organism: Prietella phreatophila; assembly: GCA_025728095.1. NCBI lineage: Eukaryota > Metazoa > Chordata > Actinopteri > Siluriformes > Ictaluridae > Prietella > Prietella phreatophila. The sequence continues at coordinate 12,306,954 of JAOUWY010000046.1, read as the reverse complement.
TGCCTTGGGTTACTGTTCTCCCCATGCACATGCTACTGATCTCCTCATGCACATGTGGATATATTAAAAGATGCATTACATTAATTAAGCACTTTCACAGGAGCAAGAGTACTGTTAAACTGAATATCAGCATAGCTGTGATTCAACCTGACTGTACAGAGCAGTCAGGTCCATAAATGTTATTATCGGTGTCTCCAAGAGTATATTGGAGTTGGAATTAGTTATGTTTTCAGTCATTGTCCATCTGCACTGTGAAGCGCAGTCCAATGAGTTTTGAAGCATTTGGCTGAATCTGAGCAGATAATACAGCCCTATGAGCATTTCCGTCCCTTCTCAATGCTCCTCTAGTCCCATTGTTCTGGTACAAGTTGATCTTTATCTCATCTGTCCTTTGGATGTTGTTCAAGAACTGTGTTGGTTTTTTTTTGTTTGTTTGTTTTTTTTTATAGATGTGTTCGGCCAAGTCTTCCTGTTTTTCACACTTTATTTTTTCCCACTGAAGGTGTTTTGGAGAAGCCTGTTTTTGATTGTTGTCTTTCTGAAAACCGAACACTGTACCAATACAGATATAAAATATTGTTTATCTTTTTTTTTTTTACAGAAAGCTTGGCAGAAAAGCTTCAGACTAGTATACCAGATGAAACAAACAAACAAACAAACAAAAAAGGTGCAAACACAAGGGTTTTACTTTAAAAGGGTCATGAACAGTATTTTTTATTTTTTTTAATGTTATAATGTTCTCTGAGGTCCACTTATGATATTAGAAAGATTTTTTCATCAAAATAATTTAGAAGTAATAGGCTATTATCTGTCCTGTTTTTCACCCTGTGTTTGAAACATTCCGTTTTGATAGGCATGCTGCATTCAAGACTTGGAAGTAAATGCCCACTGCTATGATTGAGTAATGCCCTCACCACTACGCATGTAGAATTGTTTTGAAATCTTCAGCAATACATGTTTGAGCCAGAGTCTGATCCCAAATCAGAAAACAACGAACCTAAACCTCAAATACCAAATACCAATGACAGATGGTAAAAACATTATTACTCACACTTATGTGTTGTGAAATTTCCATTGGGTCCAATACAGTCAGCACATCTTTATTTTTATTAACTGTGTCTTGTTTAAAAATGAATAAAAAAAAAAGAATCACAGTAAAATGAAGAGAACAGTGTCTTGCTGACATGATTTGGAACTTCATTAAAAATAAGGTTCATCCACACTTTCCTAATGTTAGGATCACAAGGCAGCCAATGCAAAGACTGTATTTTCCCACAACCTGGCACTGCACAACATCTTGTAATCCTCGGAGGCATCTCTATCGTTTTTGCTGCTCGAGTTATCCTGTGTTTGCGTCTCTGTCGTATTTACTCACCTCCTACTATATGAATATGAATCGGTGGGCGGGCTAAAGAGGGAATGATGTAGAAGTAGGCGTTGATCTTCTTCTGTCTTTCGTCACACTATGATGTAATACTGAGACGAAATATTAAACGAACCTTTTGACAGCCTGGTTTCAATAAAAGCTGTTTTTGAGCAGTTTTGAGTTCTGATGCTTACAGGATGTTTTTATTCTATAGTGATGTCTTAGATTTTATTTCTCAATTCATGACCCCTTTAATGTGGAGCTTCTAATAACAGCTTGCAGAAACTCATGGTGATGATTACTGGATTCAGCAAAATTACCTCCCCAACTACAACTCATGAATAGCACAAAAAGACAAAAAGAAACTAAAGCAAAATGTTTGCAAATATAAAAATGGTAGATATATTTTTCTTTTCTTATTTTTTACTTTTTTGAAAAACAAAATAACACTCCTCAGTGCTGAGGACATCGGAGTTCTTCATTTAATTTACTTTATTGTTTTGTAAAGAGTCACTTAAGAAGTAGAAGTAGCAGAAACAGTCCAGTCCTAATATACTTAAATTTGTAATACAACAGCTGAACTGTTCACTATCCACTTTATTAGGAACACCTGTACACTTGCTCGTTCATACATTTATCTAATCAGCCAATCATGTGGCAGTAGCACATTGCATAAAACCATGCAGATGCAGGTCAAGAACTTCAGTTAATGTTCACATCAAAGATCAAAATGGGGAATAAAGTTATCTCAATGACATTAACTGTTGCATGGTTGTTGGTGCCAGCTGGACTGGTTGGATTTTCACATACAACAGTCTCTCAAGAGTTTACACAGAATGGTGCTAAAAACAAAAAAACATCCTGTGTGTGGAGAATCTGCAGGCTGAAACATTTTGTTTATGAGAGAGATCAGAGGAGAATTACCAGACTGGTCTAATCTGACAGGAAGTATATAAGAAATAGTAAATTTGAGGCTATCATGAGCACAGACTCACCCAAATTGGAGTGTTGAAGACTAGAAAAAGAGAAGACATTCTGATGTTTGGTGAGAACATTAACTGAAGCTTTTGACCTGTATCTGCATGATTATTTTCAATGTGCTTCTGCCACATGATTGGCTGATTAGATAATGAATGTGCATGTGTTCCTAATATAATGGCCAGTGAGTATAT
>JAOUWY010000046.1:12204369-12215323 GCA_025728095.1 Prietella phreatophila | reverse complement strand
GTCTATTCTCGTTGTGTGTGTGTGTGTGTGTGTGTGTGTGTGTGTGTGTGTGTGTGTGTGTGTGTGTGTGTGTACCTGCAGGTGATGGTGCTCAGTGTGTTCCCACCACAGCTTGAGTGATCACAAACCTGTTGTTAGAAATGTTACTTTACATCAGATAGTGAGCTTAAACACTGAAATAAAATGGCACAAATGACACCACAGTGGATTCTTTATTTATGTATTGGCTTATTTTACCTGCTGTGTATTATGTTGTGTCTTTGTTATGGCACTGAAATGAACTGTTACACAGTGTGAACTGATGCACTCATTGTGTGCACTGTATTACTGTAGTTTCTCTGTCACTTCAGAAACCGTGTGCGGTTTTCCCCGAAGGACGAGGCCAGTACACGCCGTTTTTAATACAATCCACTGAAGGTCATCAGCTCATTGCCAGTACACTAGCTATAATAACTGATAGCAGGTGGTTTTTATGTCAGTGGAGAATATGCACACGCTCCCTTAACCAGTGCTCTGCTGTTACATCTCAATAGGTGTACCATGTTTCCAGGTGACTCATTAAACGCTCCCATGGACCTGACTGCTAATGCTCTGTTGACCGAGTCCTACAGATCTCTTCTCATTCATGTGTGCGCTTGGCTGTTACGTGTTGATTGCTGATTGGCTGCTTGAACTTCCTGCTTCTGATGTGAGGCCTGTAGGGGTGGGGCTTAGTAGAGAGCCTGGTGGCATAGACACTTTCACAAGACAGTACATACAGAGAAGAATTTCATAATGAACGCCTTTGAAAACAAATCCTAGTGTTTTTCGGACGTGAGTCATGAAGGGCTGTGACATCTCTAAGGTCTTGTCTGTAATTTGATGCATGCAAAGGGATGGTTTCCTAGAGTGGTTTTCCACACTCGGTGCCTCTGTTTTGTTTGTTTGTTTGTTTGTTTGTATCACTGTGTGGTTTGGTTCTTTTTTGCATATGTGCAGCATGAATCTCTTTGTATGAGGATTGTTCTGGCCCAAGACCTAGATGTAGTGTTTTGGGAGTATTTCTGCCATACGATCTGCCCCAAATGTGATGATTTACATTGTCTGTCCTGTTATCACGAAACCATGGGCATTTTGTCTTTATTAAGCCATGCACAGTTCTACTGCACACGCTGCTATAATTAGAGAAGCTTTAAATCTCCTGGTTTCAATATCTACCGTATCTGACAGTCATAATACAAATGTAGCAGTTGATTTCTGGATCGTGTCGGACGTAGCGGTTTTGCTTCGAAAAGCTGGTGAACAGGGTGAAATGTGAATTGGTTGTAAAGTTACTGCTAATTTATTTGCTAGGAGATGCATGATCGTGGGTTCCACCTCCTATCTTCATGAAATCTGTACTAGAGGCCAAAAATAAACGTCCTCCATTTGACATTGCCGGCTTACATTTCAGACATGAATTTAGAGCACATAGGGGTGATGACAGTCAGAAACCACAAACATATTTCTCAAACACATTTCGCAAAGGCATTTTTCTCTTTCTCCTCCCCTCAGCTAAACAGTGTTCAAATTGCATCAGAGACAAGCCTGGGCACATAAGTCAGGTGATTGACTGGGCCGTTCTAACACCTTGATTTTTTTTTTCTCTGAAACCAACTGAGAGTTTCCTTTGCTGTATGTTTTGGATTGTTGTCCTGCTGGAAGTCCACCCACGTCTCATCTTCCTGGTGGATGGCTGCAGATTCTTCTCAAGAATCTCCTGGTAAAGGGCTCCATTCATCGTTCCTTCAATTATATGAAATCTGCCAGTACCATGTAATGAAAAACAGCCCAACACCATGATGCTTCCACCTCCAGACTTCACTGTTGGTATAGTGTTTTAAGGGTGATGTGCAGTGCCACCTCTTTTCCAAACGTGTGTAGTATGACCGTCAAAAAGTTCGATATTGCGCTCGTCTGTCCAGACTACACTCCCCCAGTATTTCATAGGCTTGTCCAAATGAGTTGTAGCAAACTTCAAACGAGCTCCGACATGCCTTTAGTAATGGAGTCTTGCAGGGTGAGCATGAGCAGTGGTGTGCCTTGACTATTGTTTTCTCTGTGACGATGGTACCTGCTGCCTCCAAGTGTTTCTGGAGCTCTTTCTGAGTGGTTCTTGGCTCTTTAGCTATTCTTCTGACTCCTGAGGAGCTCCTGTGCGTGGCCAGTTGATGGAGTGATGTTGCTTCCACTTGTGGATAATGGCCCCAAATGGTGCTTACTGGAAGATTCAGAAGTTTTGAAATACATCTGTATCCGATTCAATCAATGTTTCGCAGCAATAAGGTTGTGAAGGTCTTGGGAGTTGTCTTTGCTTTTACCCATCATGAGATGTTTCTTGTGGCCTTTTTATAGACCATTAATGGTTAGTATCCTATTTGGTATCCCAGCTATTATTAACTTGCACAGATAGGAGGTGTAATTTCTAACTACTTATGGAGTTCAGCTGGTTCCTTGCCTTAGAGAACTGCTTATCCTTAGCATGTTTCTTTCCTGTGTCATTCCACTTTATTTATGGGCTTTACTCTTGTGAATTCTTTATATTTCCAGATTTCTTGAGATAATGCTGATGTCTGGTGAAAATTTCACATGAATAGCCTCATTGGAAATATATTTACTGAAAAAAATGTTGAGGAGTAGAATAATTATTTCCCCCCACTATGTTTGTTTATTGATAACATACAGTTATGAGGGGGGAAAAATGAAAAAACACCCATGGAAATTGTTGGCTTTTTGACATATTTGGAAAGCAAACATTTAATCATCTTTGAAACAGTGACTATTAATGAAGTTGATATACTTGAACAAAACCACATAGAAAACTAGCTTTTTCATCATTTATTCAACAGAAATAGTAAGAGAGGTCATTCATTTGTGGAAAAAGTACAGCCTCAGAATCTACTATTCATAGTTTTCAGTCACATTACTGGCACAGAGACTGATCAAAACATCGTTCCACAATGGCAACCAACACTGGACACTTCATGGAACTGCAACACAGGCATGTAAATTTTCCATCTGTTTCAAGCCAGAAATATTTATATTACCTCTCAAAAGAAAAACAAAACAAAAAGGTATATTTCAACAAACTGCAAGATTTGGGCACTTGCGATCCATATACAGGACCCGCTGCAGTACTTCAATGACTGAAAACAGCGAAGTCCCTGCCGGAGCTCCACTTTGGCGACGTTTACATACATCAAGTGGCGAATCCACCCCCTTAAACTGCTGCCAGGATGAAAGCATACAAAAGTACAGACAGTTAACTGTATTTTCGATCTAGATGGATCAATAGTCCTGCCATTTGGGTTGTGAAGGACAAGAAATTCTTCATTGTCAGAGCAAAGGTGAGTGCTAATTAGTTAATGTTCGCTTCAGGTTGACTGTAGTACGCATCCTAAGGCAGTAATATTTTGGTTAGGTTAACAATATCTAATGACATAAATCCAATCAAAACTTTGTCAACGTTGGGTAAGCCACTCCTACTGTTGAAACTGTTTGTGCATCCAAATGAAAAACAACTATCCAGCATTTTTGCCTAAGCAAATCTGGTAAAAAAAATAAAAACTGGCGGGCAGTGGAAGAATGCAATGTTTTGCCCTTGAGGTGGGGATTCCTATAAGAATGACACATCATGTGAAAACTATGAATTGCCCCCTTCAGCAGAAATAACTTCTTGTAGGAGTTTTGCATAACTGTCCACAAAAGCCTGCTGTAATTTTTAACGACTCTTCCAAGCAATATTCTTTCAGTTGCAAGATTTTCTCCTTGGTGGATTTGTTAGTGTGCTAAGGATCATTATCCTGTTGAAAGGTCCAATTTGGTTTAGCTTCAAGCACTCTTTACGATGCAGAATTCATAGATAATTCAATGAATGCAATCTGTCCAGTGCCTGAGGCAGCGAAGAAACCCCAAACTATAACATTTCCACCACCATGCTTCACAGTTGGTATGAGGTGCTTCTCCTGAAAAGCGGCCTTTGGTCTGCGCCAAACATGTCTGCTGTTACTGTGGCCAAACAACTTGTTGATCTTTGATTCGTTTGTCAAGAGCACATTATTCCAGAAGGTCTGGTCTTTGCCTATATGCTGAATGGCAAAGTGTAGTCTTGCAAAGGCTTTTTCCTGGTAGGCCTCCCACGCAGATCATTTATACAATCTCTTTCTGATAGTAGAAGCATGCACTTTGGCACAAACAGTTGCAAGACTTACAAGCAGATCCTCTGATGAAATTTTGGGGTTCCCGGTGACATTTTTTGCATTATTTTCCTTACAGTGGAATTATGTATCAAATAATTTGGAGATCTTTTTAAATCTCTTGCCAGACTTGTATGCATCCACAATCTTTTTTTCTGAAGGCCTTACAGAACTCTCTAGATATTTGCATGATGACACCACACGCCTCAATAGCAAAGCGAACACCAGACACTAGATTTGAGAGGGTTATAAAGAATACCTGGTTCTAATTTTATGGATTTGAAGGTGTGATAAATCTAGGGGTGTACTTACTTTTTCCAAGTGGCATTTTTTTTGTTAATTTAAACTGTGAAAATTACTACAAAATGTCAATTTTGTGTGTTATTTCATAGTCCATCAACTTTATTAATAGGCACTGTTTCAAAGAGGATCAAATATTTGCTTTGTCCAAATAGGTCAAAAAACCAACAATTTCCACGGGTGCATTTATTTTTTCACCACATGACAGTACATACAACCAAAAGTCATAAACTTGCTTTACAAAGCTCCCTACTGCTGCGTGTTACATGATTCCATGACACACGGTTCCTACAGTGTCAAAGCATTCATGAGCACACTAACACAAGCTTCATATACACTGGCGGCACACTACGCTAGTCTTCGTTCTTTTAACAATTATGATGCAGCAATTATATTTTTTCACTGATTACAATGCATCAGTTAGCAGAATAACATTTAAAATGTAACGCTAGCAGATTTAATGAAAAACAACATGATTTTATGTTGTTTTATTACGTCATGATTGATTCAAATTGTTTAATGTTAGAAATAAAAGTTCCATTGCTAGTGTATTTAGACGAGTGCTGCAACATGATGTCAGCTCATCAGGACTTATTTGTTCCCCAGCTGTCAAAACACATCTTTGTGCTCATCGATCAGACAAACACAACTCCAATATGAAACACTAGTGAAATATCACTGGAAATTAAGTCTTGTAGGTGTATAGTTTAGAGAGCAAATAGTGATCAGAGTGTTTCTGGTATGCTATAAAGGGGAAACTGGAGAAAACGGTGAGAAAACGTTTCTACCACTGTAGTGAAAACTACAAAAACAACTGATGTATAGGTTTATACATAACTTCTTGTAAAGCTGTTGCACATGTGGCCAGGTTTACAAGCTGCGTTTTTGTTTGTTTGTTTCTTCCACAACATGGAGAACCCAGGAATTGTATGCTTTGGCGAGTCAATCTCAAACAATCATCATATCCAACATTAATGGTCCCGCGCCGGACAACAAAAATGAATACGAGTAACTTTTTTTTAGTTGTTTTGTTGGTGGGGTAGGTCCCCGATTTCCTCCCTAATTTAGTCATTGTCAATTCCCGCCCTCTGGTTAGGACTCCCCTCTCACATGGCTGCTACCAAGCAGGAAGGACAACTGCTATCGCATGCTTCCTCCCAGACATGCAGACAGCCTGCCGCATCTTTTCAAACTGCTGCTCATGCAACATCAGAGTGGGATCATAACAAACTCGGAGCAAAGCACCATCTGCTGACTACCACTTGAGCTCACAGATGCCCATGATTGGCTAGTGTCGCTGTGACTGATAGGTGAGAGAGTACGCCACCTCTCCCTTCCTGAAAGCAGCAATTTTGTTCTGTTGGACTCCCAAACACAGACAGGATTGAGGGGAGTGTACGGTCATCTCGTATTTAAACAAATGCAGAATGAAAACGTGAAAAAAAGTGTGATCTCGACATACGAGATGACCGTGCACTGCCCTAAATCCTGATATGTGAACACTGCTTCACAAACACAAAAACAGCATTCAGAACGTCAGAATTAAAGGACTCTCTCACTTTATCGGGTATTTAAACTATGCAAATGACTTAATTACAAATCTCTATGTAGCGCCTTGCAACAAATAAAATAACGAGTGACTTTTTGGAGGTGACCCCCCCTCCCCAGGGATTACATACTGTACGGGTGTTCGGTGATGCAGATGGTGTTTAAATACAGTAGCATGGCCAAGAAGGGGGAGAAAAAAAGAAAAAAAAAACCCCAGCTATTGTCGCTTTTTAACCCTTTGACTTAATAAATTTTGTGATTTATATTGCTCAAATAAAACGGGGGCAATGTGCCCCTGCTGCCAAACAGCGAGAGGTTACTTTTTTGTGATTTTCTAAAATCACAGTAGGAAGATCTTACGGCAACATAGGCTGTACTATTAGATGGATATGAAGGCATATACACAAAACAATCACTCCAGCTATGAAACCGAAGGCTCTGCACCCTTCTTGAGACTCTGCATTCCACTTTTCCCCTCATAGCACCTATTGGGGAGCCTCCACAACTTACTCTGGTAAAGGGTCTTTCTTGTCCTCTTTATCATCTGATTTCATAGCAGCGGGTGAGGAAGTCTGGACACCCTGAGACGTCACATCAGGTACACGTTTTTGCTCCGTGCTGAGAGTAGAGGATGAGGGAGAGGGAGAAGGAGTGCCAGGTTTACTCCCGCTAGAGTCGGCACCCACAGCCACGGACACCTCTTCACTGCCAGGAGACTCTGAGCAAACTTTGGATCCTGCTGATTCAGTCATGCTCTTATCACTGGGTGACCCCTTAAATTTCTCTCCAGAGTCCCGTGGAGACTTTGTCATCATTGTCTCAACACCAAGATCTGGATTTGAGCTGGACTGCAACTAAAGAAAATGGAGCAGACGAGTAGTTATTTGATAACCAGTAATGCACAAAATGAAAGGCAATAAAGAAGGAAAACTGAACTTACCCTAAAATCCACACTAAATTTTTTTAAATTGTCTATTTGCTTTCTATGGTCAGGAGGCATGCTGGGAAATCCTACAAAAGAAGAATTCAAAAGGGTCATTTGGATGCATATTGATCATTCAATCTTAATTTTTAATAAAGCTAATATCACAATTGCGCATGTATTGTACATGCAGCATTTAGGTATTGCTAATTGATGCTCAACAAAACTGGTCATATTCGGATCAATGTACTTGTGCTGTATTCACATTCGTTAGTTTTATTCCGCATAGTTCTCGATGTCCAAGAACCCATTTATGTATTACCACATACCTTTACTAACTGGCCTACTGCTTGGTGAAGATTCCACAGGCTTCACATTCTCCTTATTGGCGGAGGGAGAATTGTGCCGAATTTCTTTTGCTACATTCACAAATAAAAAAATAAACACATTATTTTAATGAGAGATGAGCCATTTACACAGGCTGGAATCCACAGTCACTGAAGCAAACCCTATCTGCACATTTTAAACAGATCCAAACCTTCGGTTACTGGAATTGCACCCATGGTAGGTGCAGGACTCGCTGAAATGGGTGATGTTGCCAAAGTGGGTGTGGCCACTGAATCGACTGGCACTGTGCCAGCTTGTGGAGAAGACGAGGAGGAGGGGCCAGGAGGAGGTCCTCCCACAATGGTTTGCCGAGGAGAACGAGGTCTGTGTCCTATGGGAAAGACAGCCACAAAAAAATTTAATCAAATTTCACAAAGCAGGAACTCTATGTAGCTAACCTTGAAAACTAGTTCAAGTCAAACCACTGACTGTAATGATTTAGAACAATTTAAAGTTGCTTGACCAAAATAACGTACATTTACTTTTAAAGATGATTAATATACATCAAAGATGAGTCACACTCTTACACCTTACCTCCACTGACCACTGAAGACCAAGTGCCACCAGAGGGGCTGCTACGAGCAGGAGGAGTAGTTGAAGCCTCCCCAGATGCACCCTGTGACATGAATTCCACAACAGGAGCACCCCGGCAGGAGGTCACTCTATGTGCCCTGGGTGTCCGTTGGGACTTCGGAGACATCCTTGGAGGACCTATAAAGCAGAGCAACATGATGAATGATTGAACCTTAACTACTGAAACGCCGCTTGCCTTCACACCTCCTACCTCCAATGCAAAGTACCAAAAGTGCCAAAGGAACCACTGTTGAGCCCAAGGCACTCACGCCTTAACCCCTGTGTCAAAAGATCGGTTTTCCTCGTGACTCAATTTGAGCAGATTTTAGATGTTAACTTAGGAGTAAGAGCTACCAACAGCCAAAGCAGATACAGAATCAAATGGCCCGATTGGTTCAAGCTACCAGGAAGGATATAATAACTCATGTAATCACTCTTTACAACCAGGGTGAACAGAAAAGCATCTCAGAATGCACAAAACCTTGCAGTGGATTGGTTACAACAGCACAAGACCATACTGGAATATTGGCTGACCGGAGTCAAACCCCATGTGGTCTGCTGTTGAAGCTCATCCACCTCAAGGTTTCAAGTGTCTGTTCTGAGATGCTTTTCTGCTTACCACAGTTGAAAAGAGTGATTGTTTGAGATACTATAGACTTGGTCAGCTCAAACCAGTCTGGTCATTCTCTGATCGCGCTCATCAACAAGGTGTTTCAGCCTGCAGACCCTCCGCTCACATGATGGTTTTTGTGTTTTGTACAACAATCTGGGTAAACTTTAGTCTGCTGTGTGTGAAATTCCCGGGAGATCAGCAGTTTGTGAAATACTTACACATTAAGTATACTACACTGCATCACACTTGTACTTTGATTGGGAACACTTCCACTGCTTTAACATTTTACATACTGCCTTATTTACTTTACTGCACTCTCACTGCTGCCATTAATAACAATTGTTTGTGTGGCGCTCCTGAGTGGTGCAACACAAAAGCTCTTGCCTCATCACGGGATACTGCGAGTTCGAATCTCGAGGATGCCACAGCCATCCGGGGCCAGAAGCCTAGGGAGAGAAACTGGATATGCTCTCTGGCTGGGAGGGATGCCATTCTCTCACCGGTCAATTAGAGGGACAACAACCAGTTATAGGCGTATGGGAGCTCATATATGTGTTAGAGGGCAGATAGCACTTTCCTTAGCAGTTACCCTGCCCTGTGACATAGTATGATCAGCTGTACAAAAGGATGTGCTGTGCTGGCTTCCCGTGTCTCGGATGAAGCACATGGTAGCCTTCACAATCCTCGCGTGGTCTCTGTCATTCAATAACAGAAGAACAGAGCATGGCTTCATGATTAAGTTCATACTACATGAACCTTATTTCGGTGTTCACTACAGTTGCTCCTACCTTGTTATAAGCAAGCAGCCTGTATTGTAAGTGAACACAATCAGTCTTCTTGTGTTTATTAAAACCAAGTAAATAAACAAATAAACATTTTATATATAAAATGTTTATACTTGTTTAGAATTGTGACAATTAACTAATAACTAACTGGAAATATGCAGTCCTAGGCACAGTGCTACATATTAGTACACAGAAATAGCAATGCCAGCAAAACTCTGAGTAGCAACATTCTACCCAAAACACAGGCTTACATGGGTTAACCTAGCATGTTTTTGTAAATACAAGCTCTTCCTGAGTGCAGGTGAACTGGCAGACAAAACATTGTCAAAGCAGCACTGAGGATATAACGCTGGCCCTCTTTATGATACATGTCCACCTGCAAATTCTGCTGCCACAGCATTGGTTCTCTGCTCAACAGCAGCTCGGCTTGTGCAATGTTGATCTTTCTCTGCTCTTACTGTTAAAAAAAAAAAACAAATCTTGATTATTGATTTAACTGTCTAGAACAGATTCGTTAAAAATAAATAAATAAATAAATAAATAAATAAAAGACACTTGAATAACCTAAAGCCATGGAGTGGCGTCACTGAGTGCCCTGAGGTTTCATATGTAAAATTAATCAGCACAATCAAACAAGCTTCTGCCCCACGAAAGAAGATTGTGAGTGAGGATTAGGCAGGAACTGCTTGCATGCATCAGCAATCGTGAAAGCTCATCTGGATGGTGATTCTGCAGGTTTGTAGTGTTACTAACTTTTCTGTTACAGCTTTTGCAGGTCACTTAATTCAGATATAGGTCAACCACCTTTGCATCAGGTTTGAATCTCAAGAAAATTACCAGACAAGACCGGTAATTTTCTTCCTGTGAATTATGGTCACAACTGAGTTACGAGTTCATAACAAGGTCATTGTGCTTGTTTAAAATGCTGGTTACGAATGCAACCATGGTTCTGTGGATTCCAGATTACCACTGAGACGGTGCAACAGTAGTGGACGATTGCAGTGCCAGCTTGATAAGATTGCAAAAATAAATGCCAGCGAAGTCACAGTGACATGACCTGATATAAGCCACTGCAGCTCAGCACTCGACCTCGGAGTGTCTTCTCACACACTCCGAGCGACCGGGAACTCTTGCAGAGTTCATAGAACCAGGAGTTACTTTCATTACCAGTGTTCTGTTTCATTCCTCCTGACCACCAGAGACAGTGCAACAGTAGTGGATGACTCATACCAGAAAGGTCACGAGGAGTAACTCACCAGAAAAGACCAAGGGTCACTGACAAAGCATAGCCGAGCTCACATCCTGGAATGAAGCAACGTTGACACTATAGAATCTCGCAAAAAAACTCTACAGTGAGGGAAAAAATGTATTTGATCCCCTGCTTATTTTGTACGTTTGCCCACTGATGATGGATGGATGGATGGATGGATGGAATAAGTGGGACTGTGTTATGAAGCAGACTGTGGCATACTACAAAAGTATTCAGCCAACAGCCATGCTGTGGTCAAAAACTGTTCATTTGTGTATTGAGCTACCTAGTGTAGAAGAAGTGCATTGATGGGTAAATGGACAAACATACTGTCTGGATTAAAGAATAAAATCTTTCTCTTTG
>JAOUWY010000046.1:12184911-12199974 GCA_025728095.1 Prietella phreatophila | reverse complement strand
AAACACCTTAATCACATTATTACCTTACTTAGATTAAGGTCAATCATTAGATTATTGCTGTCCATGTAAACGTAGTCTATGTGGTTACAATGTACAAATCTATATGAACCATGATAATATGGTGATTTCATGACATTACTTAAAAGCCCTAAAATTTGTTTGCCGTTTGTCCAGAAACCAAAAATATTACTAAATCATTTGTAAAAAGTCCATTAGATGTGTTCTGACAGATTCTGGGAAGTAAAACTAGCCTACATGTTGGTGTGTCTTTATAACACTTCCAACACATTTCACTCCAACACAGTAGCCACATGTTCTTTTGTGACATTTTACACATACACTAGAACCAGCGTACAGCCCAATTTTTCTTACCGAAAAATAAAAAAAAATTTTTTTAAATAAATTCACAGGTCGCACATGCACATTTAATTCTTTTGCACGATTTAGTTGTTCCACAAGGGGGCAACAGTGTCCCAGGGCTGTTGATTGTCAAGGTAGTTGAAGAAAAAAATTGAATAGATGGAAGAGACAGAAACGAGTGCATCTTAGAAAGTAACCACATTTGTATAATTCTAGCCTTAAAGAGTATAAGGACTTGTATATGGGTTCTAATCATGACCTTTACTGCTCCGTACTGACTCTAGGCCAGGAGAGGTAGTGCAAGTTGTCATCGAGTCCTGTACACAGGTGTGCGTGTACATGTCAAAGGTATACTTAAAAAAAAAAAAAAATTTATAAAATTGTATATTTTGAAGGGCTATGTGTAAAACTGTGCACATACGCTAGCGTACGCATAAAAAATAAAGTACACAAGAACCTCAATGCCCCAACGAGTGTGTTTATATCCAGGCATAAAACACATGGTGTCAAAGCGCTAATTTTTTCTAACGTCGACGGATTAGTTGGTTCTTTTTTGACGTCAAAAACCGGCCTACCAACGAGAGTCACGCTTTTGTTCACGTGCCCGGGGCCGCTGAACTTACTTGATGGCGCTCAAGTACAAAACTGTCTTAACGACGAAGATGCCAGCACCTACCATTTTAGTGAGAGTGCATAAGGGACACCCAGTAAAAGCTCACTGCTAATAAATCCTTCTACACACACACAAACAAGGTGTCCTTTGAAAGAACTAGATTCAAAATTACCCACTAAATACTATCCAAGTGTATTTATTATGTTGTGGCTGTCAAGCATAAATCCCAAGTTTTCCATTTAATAATTTCAGTGTTGTTTTCTTCACTAAAAAGCATTGTTTGTTTCTTTGTCTCATCCCTTCAAATGATAATCTACTGATTGATAGTTCCGTGTGTTTAATTTTGCACCTGGTGTACATGTATTCTTGACCTCTTACTCAAATAGCTAAGTCCCCAATTATTGAGTCGTTGTATTATCATATTGACCAAAAAAATTATTAAATGAAAGAGAAAAAAAGAAAAAAAAAAGCCAATAGTTATACCCACCCACCCCGAAAAAAATTAGATTAAAATAATAAAATAATCTGGGTCTTCCCATAAGTGTGTGAATGCTATTGCTGTGACTTTGATACAATTCAAATCATTACTAGTTTAAAAATAGTACATGGTTTAAAATGAGAACTTTAAGGATTTAGCTTTAAAGAAGTATTTGTTGCAGTGGCCAAATCACCAAATACCTTACATTACACAAAAGTGCATATGTGCTTTAAGCACTTTGCAAGAAGTGTGTGAACGGCATAAAGACAAATACTGGCTCTCTTTTTCTCAGCGATGAGTGGGTGCCAGAAACGGAAAGTTGTGCAGCACCACCTTGTGTACCAGGGTATTTCCGCTTTTCATTAAGCGCCATCCAATCTCAGGTTAAATTGCACTTTCATTCAGCGTGTCGCCTGCATTTAATGCCTGGGTGTGAACACAAAATAACGCAGCGTGGTCCGGCCCTAAGGTTGACATGTGAGGAGATGTGACATCTGTGATGGCGCATGATGTAAATGTTGGAAAAAGTCGCCTTATCATACCTTTAGGAGGCTCGCCAATAGTTTAACAAAAATGAATTTGTACAAAATATTCTGCCATTCTGTGATCAGTTCAGGTATTTAAATATCCCAAGCCATCACAACAGTAGTAACCATACCTCCATTGACAACACGCTGATCCACACCAGCAAGTGTGTTGTAGTCGTGAGGTGAAGCTCTGGGTGTAGGAGGCCCAGGATTGCACTGCACCAGTCTGGGAGAGTTCTGTCGTCCTGCTCCCCATGACAGTCCTGCTTCTCTGTTCCGCTGGCCTGGGGGAATGTATTTATTTTCCCTGTTGAAGTGAAAAAGAAAGATTGGAAAGGACACCAAGGCATCTGAAGCATCAGTCTTAAGGCTAAATATTTAGAAAATCAGCTGTAATAGCATTGGCCTCGGACCATAGGCTACAGTTACTGATGAACTGTATAAAGCGATTGTCACACCTATTCCATACCAATATTCGATTAGTCAGGAGTTGTTAAATGGTCAGGTGTGCTGTGATGGATCTCTTACTGGCTCTTATTGAGAAGTGTTTTTCCTCTGCTAACATACAAGTGTAATTTTAAGTAAAGTGAAGACAATACTGTATGTGCAAATATTACTAATACTTGTACAAGCTTTTATGGGGACTGGTAATAAAATGCCAGTACCCATAATGCAAGACCAATAATTTCTCATGCTTCCACAGACATTTTAGAGCCATTCTAAATGTTCATTACGATACATTTAAGCCATGTGAAAGAAAAATAAATGCATGTGCTCTAGAAATAAATACATGTTCTGTGGGGGGAGCTGGTCTTTACTTTCAGTGCTGACGCATTCTGCACACTGCAGCAATTCATGAAAATTAGGCAGGAAATTGGGATTGGGGATTGGGTAGCAACAGTTTCCACAGTATGGTCAAAAGTGATCAAGCTGAAAAGACCAATGCTTTTACTCTTCTACATCTGGTGTCACCTAGAAGAGGATGGGTTCACATTTGAGTTCGGTTCCCCCCAAGGGTTCTTCGTCATATCCTGTCAGGGAGTTTCTCTTTGCCACAGTCAACTCTGGCTTGCTCATTAGGGATCTAAATCTACATCCGGATTTCTGTAAAGCTGCTTTGTGACAACACTGACTGTTCAAAGTGCTATACAAATAAATCTGAACTGAATTTCACTTGATGGTGTGGACCATCAGAACACTGTTCTCTGCAGTATGAAACTAAACCAGATTTCACTTGGAAGAGGACAGAGTTCCCTGATTCACTGGTATTCAGTACACTACTATTAACTTCTAATCATCCACTATTAGTGACTAAAATACACTATACCTTTCTTTCACTGAGGTTATTATTGGTGATTTGTTCATTAAAATATTATAAAACTTAAAGCACATCAATAAGCTCAGTGCTTTGAAGCCCCTTGCCCTAATATTGTTAACTGATGGCCTGTTTAGACTTACCATATCATATCATATTTGACATTAAGCATGGTCATGTGGTTGTCCTTTGGACAAGTAAATTTGTCCAAATGAAAAAAAGTTACTTGCCAAGAGAGAAAAAGGGACATTTTTCAGTTGTGGCGTAAATATAATTATTTAGAAGCAATATACTCTCAGTGTTATATCAGCTCACAACATTTGACTTGAGTCATTCAACTTTAAACAGCAGCACACCAAACAGTGATGTAGGAGCTGGCAACAACACTGCAGAGGTCATGGAAAGACACAAAACACAAACTTAATTTTTCAAATCATGTTTGCCTTCATGTTGTGCTGCTGGTGTTTGCTTATGTCATGGGACAGAAGTGTATTCTGCCGTAATGGAGCTGTAATGGAGGAATTCTTCTCTCTTAAAATCACAATCTAAAAATATTAGCTAAGAGTGTATAACTAAGAGTGAATTTAAGCAGCAAAAACTTACACTGGTTAGCGATGTAGCTCAGCTAGTGTTAATGGTAACCAGGGGTGGGTGGTAGTAACGTGCTACGTTAACTTCGTTACGCTTACTGGAGTAACCTTTTGAAAAAACAAAGTAACTAGTAACTTAATTGAATAGTCCTCTCACTGGATACTTTATTACTCTTACTCAAGTAATTATTAACATTATTACCTTTACTTGAGTAATTAGAAGTAGTTTTACTTGTGCTTGAATAAAAACTGTGGATACTCTACCCACCTCTGACGGTAACATTACAGAAAGTGTACGGAGCTTTCCCAGGCGCGTGGCCGGGCTGCAGAGGACTGAGAAATATTGTTATTTTAGAACGTGAAAAGGACACGCTTCGCTGATGTTGCCTGAGGTAAAGTCGAATCGAATTCTGACTGGTCAAGCTTGTTTCTAAGCAACTGCTTGTTTAAACTTGCACTTTCCTGGTTTCCGTCGTATGTGGCAGAAGAACGTGAAGTTGGTTTTAACGAACGATCACAAAGGCTACATCACAAATAAAGGCAGTTATTTTACGGATTTATTTTTTTTGTTGTAACTGACATTTTGAGGCAACTAAAATTCTTTCACCTGTCCAAAAACTGTCCCGGACAAGTGGATAAGCGTTAATGTCGAGCCCTGCGTATAATGACCTCAAATACAGATGTGTAGTTATTGGCAGCATAGAGCTGGATATCTGACCTGCCGACTGTGTGCGCATCCCACACTACAGCAGAGTATTTCTCCTCTTCTGATCGCTCGTCGTTCTCTAGAGCCACACGGGCCTTATAGGTGGCGCTGGCCTCAATCTCCTCAGCCAGCTGCGCTGCACGAGCTTCCCGCTTGAGGAACTCCTCCGAATTGTCTCGCTCCAGTGGCACTCTGGGACGTTGGTTAATTGAATAAGAAAAGAAAAATAAACCGACAGCAGGAATATATAACTAAAGGTGTTCGATAGTCCACAAGAAAATAAATAAAAGTTGCATTCACATATGCTGATAATGCACACAATAAGTAATCTGAACTAGAAGTGAAGAGAGGATTGCATTTGAATAAAAGTTCATTCAGCCCACATATAAACAAGTCATTAATCACAAAACCTCTTAAGGCAGAACCAAGCAGTTTTTTACAAATATTTTGCAAAGGCAAAAGAGAGACTTTGTTAATAACATTTTAGAAATACCATACCTTCACTTTAAAACATAAGGAAAGGAAATAAAGGCACTCACGTGTAAGAGGACAGGCTGCTATCATAGGTAGACTTCACACCATATGTTTCCTCATTGTATTTGAACATGTCATCAGGGTCCCAACCATTTGACTGGGAAAAGAGTGGAAATGTCATATTATTAAATTGATGATTTCAAATTTTATTGCCAGACTTCCAAACGATGTCAAGTTGCAGAAAAAGGCTACAAGCTTTACCAAGTCAGTGTCGAGAGACTCCAAGCTGCCGGAGACATGCTGATCACCTCCATCCCAAGGCTCCAAATCCTTCTCTTTATGTTCTCCATTTAAACGAGCGCTTAATGGGTTGTCTGTAAGGTTATCTGGCTCAAAGAGAAAACAGACAATGTATAAACAAAAGAAAGCTATGGTGAAGACAGAAATAATGACTAGAGGTTTAATGCTCAGTAGGGTTGCATGGTATACTAGTACTACGGAAGTATCGCGATACAAAAGCTTCAAAATACCACTGAGGTCACTTTTTTTAACGGTAGTATTGACAACACGGTAGTACCGCAAGTAACGTGTGCGGCAGTTATTCCTATTTTCACTAAAACGACACATTCTAAATGATTTACCTTAATCTTTAAAGATTCCCTGTTTGCTACCAAGCGAGCTAACGTTACGCTAACGGCCACGTGGAAATACAAAAATCAGGTTTGTGCAAGGTGCTTGAATTTGGCTTTTTGAAATGTAAGTATTGAAAAAACACTGAAAGAAGGCATTTATCTAGAGGGGCTTAAAAAGTGCTTGAATTATAAAGTCATTAAATAAAAAATCACTAAAAAACGGTAAAAAGTTTATTTTTCGATAGAACACGAATACAATACTTTGACTTAAAATCTGACTCCCTGCTGTGGCCCCACCACCTCCTCCCGCGTTTCAGTCACTAGTTCATACTCGTTCTGTTTTCCAACAGAAACAGAAAAAGGTCAACGAGAAGGGCTTTACTGGGAATCCGGCTGTACAGTACAATGCAGGATGTGAGCACAGCGAGTAGGCAGAATGTAAATACAATGCAATGACATCGTACTGAATATACTAATTAGCGCATGACATCATCTAGCAATAATTTGCAAATTTCCATTAAAAGTTGTTGGCAACAGAGCTCCTGTCATTCACCTTGACTTTATGATGAAGACAGAGCAATGCCTGGGAAATGGAAAATTTCCCAATTTTTTGAATGATTTTTTTTTTTAGGTAATTTCCATTTCAGATACTTGTTCCCAATATTGTGTTCATTCTAACTACGGAGGACAATTGCCATTTGCATGATTTCTTTGTACTAGGGAACAACAGATGAAAAATGTGACTCATTGAATGAGTTGTTTTCCTTCTGTATGATTGAGTTTTTCCAACTGCCGGTTATTAGTTCTCATTAATAAACTATTAACATAATATTGGTGTGGAATTATATTGGTGATGCTACTAGGCATCGTGATATACCAGCTGAATACCATGTACCAGCTGAAGTATCATAAGATACGTTTTAGGCACTGTGACAAGCCTAATTCTCAGTTAAAGGTGCACTGGTCACTATGTGATTGCTTTATAATAAACAAACAGGAGAGACATTCCAGTCACTGATGATGTGGATGTTAAGCACGGGTTCTACTTAATACATGACTGAGTGCAGATGCAGCATTAAAGAGAGCCCTACCATTTATAAAATGATATACAGGAATGTATACAGAAATATACAGATATTTTCTTACCTTTTTTTTAAAAAAAAATCAGTTTCTGTATAAGATTCTACACGAACTATGCTTTCAAAAGTGGGCAAACTCCCAGTCTATAGAAGAGGGAAAGTACTGAATGCAATATTACATGGTTTACTTGAGATGTATTTGTGGCAATATTATTCCAAAACCCTTGATATAAAAGGGTATCTGGCTATGCAGAGAGACATGCACATGCACAGGCGTGCATGTCAGCCCACTGGTGTGCCTCTGTGTGCGATGCTTACCCACAAACCCCCTCTTTGTGTCTTTTTTTAATGAATGCATGACACATGTGATAGCCATCCATTATATGCCTAGTTAAAACACCTAAAAACCTGGATTTAGGTGGGGGGTCAAAAAGTAAATGAAAATTTCAAATATTATTGTACGTGACCCAGTAGCTACTAGAGACAAAATTCTACCCGATGCACCTTTACACTGAGTGGCATACAGACGTGTGAAAGCAGCTGTGTGATATTAGGTACCACTATGCTGAAATTTTAAATAACCTGTTATAATAGCATGTTGCAATAGGCTTGTGCTTTTCAAGAGAAAACATTTCAAAACAAAATGTTTCCATTAGCCATACTTGATTTAAAATGAACGTAGTATTTTACGGAGTACGTGTCCAATTTCCAAGCATGCTATACGTGACAAACTAATGAATCCATAATACATTAATTACTGATCGATATAAAGGTTTTCATTTCTTGATGTCCTGGGTCATCGGGATCACATCAACCAAACTGCCTTTAAAAATGTATTACTTAATTAATTCATTAATAATAATAATGGTTTGCAATGCAATGAAAACACACCCCTGAATAAATAGGAAAAAAATAATAATAAACCATGCACTTAAAACAACAGCAAGGTAAGTATAATGGCCATCAGGTTTAAAACAACAACAACAACAACAACAACAAATTACAAGGACTGCAGTAATCTGTAATCAAAACATTACAATTTTTAGCTTGAAGGACGCCTGCATTTGCACATGCTTTATGGCAAAGCTTGCTGTGGAGGTTAGCTTTATCCATCTTTCAGATAAAGTGCAACTGGCATGATACGAGCATTTGTTTATTTATTTGTGAGTGACAGCAGGTCATCTCTAAAGTATAACATTTCAGAAGCGATGTTAGGAATCTGTGACGACGTGCTAGAAATGAATGCCTCTTCACAGCTGTAGAGCCAAAAAGATCCGAGTACAGACAGTAACCATCCAAACTACTGTCTTCACTACAGACGTGCCTTCTGCCTACTTTTTTATCGAATATCTCCAAGTGTTAATGAACTGCTGTTCGAATGACCACTAGGAGAGGGATGTCTTAAGATGTCTTTAGCGCAGTGGACATTAGTCCTGTCATTTTGGGTGCGCATCCGTGTTTCACAGACGTAATATAGATAAAACTGGACAAAAGAAAAAAAAACCTGAAGACACGCCGAAGGTTTTACTGAAAGTCAGCTACATTCAGCACAATGAGTCATTAAAAATTCTAAAGAATAGTTAATACCGCACTGGATTAACAAACTTCATTTACATGCACGTCAATATCCTGATCTTAATCTGAATTTGGGAGTATTGTAATTAGTATTGTAGTATTGTAATTGAGTCACATAATCCTATTGCCCGATTCAGATTAAGTCAATATTCTTATCCCCACACCTGGAATATGCCCGTTTTAATCGGAAATTTGTTGCATGTACACATCTTATTCATAAAATTCACTGAAAGAAGAAATATGCACATGTTCAGTCCACAAGGCTGCTAACAGATGCTTAGCTGTAGGCTCGGTATTTAGGAACGGCAACTCAAGTGTGCACGCAACCAAGTATGCCTGTACGCATACACCGTATTCGGAATATGGCCTCAACCCGAATATAGAGCTTCAACGGAATTGCACGTACGTGTAAACGTAGTCGACGACAGTGTGCGTTTTGGCCAGAAAGTACAGAGATTGACTTTATCTGCGAGGGAAAACACAGACATGAATATTCTGCTCCACAGAAGAGCAGCAACAGATTTCAAATCAAAACCATCACAGAGCAGTTGGGACATGCGTGTGCAGTGTCAAACCTGAGCTACTCGATCGGTCTCTATAATAGTTTACAACAGTTTTAATCCGGTTGTACTGCACAATCCTGGAATTGTATTAACTCTCTTTTGTCCTGTGTGCTTCATATCTGACTACACATCAAAATATTACAGGTGTGCAATTTCAGTAGTTACATATTGCTGCCTCAAATGGTTAAGCAGGTATTCAAATAGTCAATATTCATCACAGTAGTTTTGCTTAGTCACTTCCTTGTCCTGATTTAGCAGCATGACAGATGGAAAAGAAGAACTGTACCCGTTCTCCTGTTTAGAGCTTCAGTGGACAAGAGGCACAAAGGTTCAAGGGCCTTAATGTTTTAAATATATATAAATGGATATGAAGCAACGCTGGCCATGAAGTAAGCACTCTCAAGACACTAAAGGATTTTTAGGCCTTTTCATTGCCTAATAGAGTGAATTTAGTCCAATGCCCAGGTTTGTTTAGAAATGTGGTTTAGTATTTTACTCAGTTCTGTTTCATGTTAATGTTGAATGTGGAAGGGTTTGGCATTGAAATCTATCATCTTAGAATCCTGCAATTCTGGTCATTTAAGACGTCAGTGTCAAGGACAAACTGCGGAAAAATCGGATCAGAAGAATCATAACTGGCAGTAGCACGGCTCGGCATCTCAGAAAAATCCATCAGTCGCTATAGCGCCTATTGTTTTTATGTCAAGGTCATCAATAACATGGCAAACACACGACATGTGATATTAAATGGGGTAATAAACCAAATTACCTTGCTCTGATGAGACTACACCCAGTGCAAGAGGAGAGAGACAGAATAAAGAAAGGGTCAGATGGACAAAATTGAGAAGGTTATAAATCAGTGCTTTACATATTTGGCACACACACACACACACAATCAAAAGATTACTTACATAAATGTACCAAACAGAGGGGGAAATGGTTTTGAATCAGGACAACATTTTTCTCACTGTTGCAAATGCAGCAGAATCCTTCAAGCAGCCCAAACCATAAAAGGTTTTATTGGGATGTTAGAAGCCATTTACACATATGTGTGAGATTAATGGGAAATGGGACGCAAAAAGCTGGGGCTAAAAGTCCAAATGCTTTTATTTTTTTAAAGTGTTAATACAGTAATATTATTCCAGCTGTTACTGTTTGAGACATTTGTGGGTTTTTTAAACGATTACGAGCAACGATCAGTCCGTACAGAATCCCGCAGAGTTTTTCGTGATTGCGGCCAAAAACACTTGATTTCGCTGCAGAATTTTTCTAAATTTGCGATGTAATTCGAGTCTTTCGCATGGTTGTTCGTTGGTAAACAAGACTTTTTAGCTGTGCTCATGTTCGATGCACGTGAATCGAAGAGGACTTTGGCGGAATACGTACTGTGGTGATGTCAGATAATTTGTCTTGGCCCAAATCTGCAGAAAATCTGTGGTCATTTTTGAAAAATTGCTAGCTCCTCCAAATATTCCGCCATTTGCTTGATTTTGCATTCATTTCTGCGATCACAAAGTCACAAAATTCTGGCGGGACAGTCATGATTATGGGAACGTATTTAACAGAAAGTCTTACAAAGGCCTCAACAGTAAATACAGTATGACCTCTGTAAATATGATATCTGTAAAGCTGACTTTAATATCTACCTGTATAAATCAGTATTGCATGGCTGCTTCAAGATGGAATATTTCCCCTTCATTACTGTTTGCATCCAAATATTCAACAATAAGTAATGAACGGCCTTTTCATTGAAAACATAAGGATGGTGTCGGATGCACTGTACCGTACATAGTACATAAGGAGCACCGGGAACAAATTTAGCCAAATCGGTATTTATACAAACATATCAATGTTACACATCAGCCATTTAATAATATAGTGGCATAATGCCACACTCCTACAGAGAAATCGGACCCACTTGATGTTAATGCACCTAGCAAAGCTTCTTGGCAGCCAGTCTATCATCTGTATCACACATCCTATTACTCTGCTCATCCCTACTCTTTAAATTAGTCACCCTTTTCCTTAACCATGACTGAACACCGATCCGCACACTGTAGGGCAAGATTGATGACACGGTCGCAGCAAATGTTAGCATACAACATTGTTTCAATGTTTCACCTTTTTTGGCATAGCTCAGGTCCACATCTTTAAAATGCACCACTACAACATCTGAAGCCTTGAAGATGATGCTCTCGACTATGTCCTCACGTCGAGGGCCCACGTTCGGCTCTGGACTCTTCCTGTGGGCTGCATCCAGGACCAGATCACACTACAGACATGAGCGCACACATACATTATTATAAGACGGACTCAACCTTACCTTCTCTACACGGTCCTCTTGACTGGATCATCCAACAATAATAAGAATATTCATATACCAATATTTTGGTATTTCAAAGCTGCATATACACATTATATATTTGTCTGTACCTCTGGACCATATGTTTTGAAGACACCCTCGTAGATCGCGCCATTTTTCACTTTCAGCTCGCACTTGGCTCCCTGCACAATAAGGGAAAACGAGATCATCTTAACCACTTTGTATTTTGTACAGAAATGATGAACAATTTAAAAACCTGCGATTTAAAGCCTGAATTTGAGAAAAGCACCTCGTTCATCCTCACTGTGATCAAGTTACAGCTTTACACTTTAATGACGTCGACTCCGGGAGGGCTAGTATTCTACAGAGTTCCACTATTAATATTTATCTCAAAATATCTAAACATCGCATAATATGAGTCAATTAAAGAATGGTCACGACAGCATTCCTCCAATTATTAACAAGAAATCAATCAGGAAAAACAGCCGTCTTTTTAGACGTACCACCACTGAAGTTAAGACGTGAACCATCCTCATATTTGCATAAACTCCACTGAAGGCCACCTAAAAACAGAACAAAATGATCAGTGCTGCAGTCAACTCAACGTCTAACTCAGAGTGCAGAGATATTGACGAGAAGGAAAAAAACCAAAACAACAACAACGTTGGACTTACTGGTGCGGCGTGTGCTTTGGCGCTGTTACGTCCCCTGCACAAAAATCAACAAAACAACTTTAATTTAAGGATTAAATCAATACAGTTGTACGACAGCATACTGTACACTTCAGTATTTACAAGGTCACAGACACACAACGTGACTTTCATATGCATGGCGAGACTTCAATTCGAAAATCTCTTAGACCGTTGTCAATGTGGCAGCCGGCGCATCACGCCAAGGCGAATATTCAGGATGGTCACACATTTTGCTTCAGATATTTATAGAAGGTTACCTAATAAAGGCACCCGAGTTTCCACAACAAAACTTTGGTCCTGGCCAATGTGTCCGGGAATGACTAAGTTTTATCAACTTGATTATGCCTGTCAGTTGTCCTTGAGTGTCCTGAAAGGTGTCCATAAATAAAATTTATTATTAAAGTTTACCAGACTTCATCTCATTTTGGTGTTTATTTTCCACTGTAACATTTTGGACTATGCATAGTATATGCGATGCAGAGGATGGAGAGGTGGGTTTAAGAGCCAGGTTACGCGTAATGAAGCTCACCTGTGCAGTCTCAAGTTTACTTGTGTGTCACTGCTTCCCGTAACGAGAGATCAGCACAGAGACGTGTATGCATGCGTATGTGGTTGAATGAGTCTGATGAAAAGCGAAAGTAAAACGAGAGAGAGAGAGAATTCAAAGGCCTTTTGAGTTGTCCTCAGACAGCCTCCTGCTGCTTGCTAATAACCAAACAATCAAGTCAAAAGGTACGATAAAATATTATTTATTGGGGATGTGTGTTCTTTCAGTCACAGGAGCATTATCGGGGGGTCAGACACTAATGTTGGGTGGGGAGGTCTGGGGTTCAGTCTTCGTTCCAGTTCATCCCAAAGGCCTTCAGTGGGGTTGAGGTCAGGGCTCTGTGCAGGACAAGTTCTTCCAGCCCAAACTAAACACACCAGGTCTTCAGGGAGCTCGTTTTGTGCACAGGTTCACCGTCATGTTGGAACACGTATGGGTTTCTTAATTCCAGACAAGGGAAGTTGTAATGCTACAGCATACGAAGATATTCTGTACAACTGTGTGCTTGCAACTTTGTGGCAACAGTTTGGGGAAGGAACACATAAGATGTCCATAAACTTTCAGCCATATAGTCTAACGTAACTCTGGACACGTACACTACACTGCATTTTAGTGACAGTCCCCCAAAGCAGCTGACTGCTAGCTAAGTACAGGTTTAATGTTTTAGCGTCCGTGAACATGTGAGGCAGTCGGATGTGCGTCTGCCTTCATACATCAAGTGGATGCGTCCATTATGGGGCAGAATATGAAAAACTGGATGGAAGTACAGGAATAGTGGTGGAATTTCCAATACCCTTGATAAAGCCTCTGGAAGTACTACATCTCATCACATGACCAGACCAGCCAATAACTCGTGTTCATCTGAAGGCCTGCTGATGCAGGACACTGTAAACATGAATGATGATGTTCAGTCTGTACAGGGTTTCAAAGAGTTCATCATCGTTACACCCAAAAATGCTCGATTTTGCTGCGGCTCCCCCCCTCCCCTCACCAAAATCTGCAACGCAACTGGCTGGTTATTTTGTGGAAAACTACTCGAACTGCATGAAATCGTTTCGTACGGTCTTTCGCAGTAATGCTTGTTGGTATAGGAGAATTTTCGGCTGTGCTGTGGTCAACTGAAATCAGTGCAGCATTAAGTGAAAGAGAAATGAACACCGGCTGTTTCACCTGTGCAAGACCAGGGGCCTTTACAAAACGAATGAGCTCTTGTACCTATTTTTATTAATGTCTTTTAACAACACTGACCAAATTGAAATTCTGATTGCAAAGAAGGCAACTGGCTTCACATCTGTATACAGCTGAGCTCACACTGGGGCAGATTTCACCACCAACAAAACGATATACACCACAGAGATCCGGCCATTCTACACAACACCAGCTTACTAAAAAAAAAAAAACTCCAGAAATGAGGACTACACCTTAATAACCAAGACTTTTCTGATGGAATAAACTAGCACAACATCCGATCCATACAAGTGCACTAAATAAATGAAGAAAATCACGTGCATTTGAAAAACTGATGTATTTGCAGTGTAAGAATTTGCTCGTTGAAGCAGTAAAATGAGATTGTGAATCAACCTGAAGAAAGCGACAGAAATGCAGATCACGTTGCAGCAAAACCTAATGCATTTAAAACCCTGTTCACGGCCAAGGATACGGATTTCTGCACATTAAAGTTTCTTTTTTTTAGCGAGTCGACTTTCCGCCTGGTACCACGTGCATGTGCTGTTCATTAGAAACTTGAAAAGCTCGATGAAACAGCTGTGACCGAGTCCATGTGGTGAAGTATTTCCTTCGGGAACTGGAAGCCAGGGCGTGAACGTGTCCAAGGAATTGAGTGATTTCCACAAAAGCCGGTAGACATACCACCTGCTGGATCTACACAGACTCAGCAGTGGCTAAATGTGGCTAAACATGGAGGAGAGAATGGTCACACCCTCGTGTTCAAAACTAGCCTGAAGTAACCACTTGAGAGGGGGTCACCCTCACAAACACGTTATTTAGTTGCTGGTAGAAGTTGGTTTAATAAGTGCATGTTGTTAAACCAGAAGTATATTCACACACCCAGTTACTTACTCAAACTGATAAATATGTTAAATGATTGGGTACATTGCTAACAGGCCTTTATGTTTTCACTACCATATTAGAAACAGGATTTTTAATATTGGCTCTGAGAAGTTCCAGTCTGTAAAAGATTTCGTGGAGGTTTTTTTTGTTTTTTTGTGATTGTTGCAGCCAAAAATGCTCGATGTGTGGTTTTTTGTGGAAAACTACCCGAATTGGCGAAAATACAATCGAACGAAATTGTTTTGCACGGTCTTTCGTAGTGACGTTTGTTGGCAAATGAACTTTATTTTAGGAGATTACAAACATTTAGGAGCACAGTTGAAGTTTAGTGTGTGGGGGGTTTTTTTTAAAGCGATGATAGGGTTAATGTGCCACAATATAACACACAAGTAGGTCTGAGAAAACTTGACCTTGTCAATTAGGACAGAATTTAGGAACATAGTGCGGGATCAATAAAAGATGGCGGTTTGTGAGATCGGGAAGTTGAAGATGTTCAGTGTTACTCGTCATCATAATGGC
>JAOUWY010000046.1:12158833-12171557 GCA_025728095.1 Prietella phreatophila | reverse complement strand
TCAAACATGGAGGTGGAAACATTATGCTTTGGGGGTGTTTTTCTGTTAAGGGGACAGGACAACTTCACCGCATCAAATGGACGATGGACGGGGAACCTGGAGCCTATCCCAGGAATCATCGCGGGGTACACCCTGGACAGGGTGCCAGTCCAATCACATACATACACACACACACCCATTCATACACTCTTTAGACACGCCAATCAGACTACCAGAATGCATGCATGTATTTGGACTGGGGGAGGAAATCGGAGTACCCGCAGGAAACCCCCGCAGCACGGGGAGAACATGCAAACATGCACGTTCGATTCCCCGGCGGGACTCGAACCCCAGACCCTGGAGGTGTGAGGCGAAAGTGTTAACCACTAAGCCACCATGTGCCCCAGTCCCACTTATTTTTATAAAAATACAATTAATGTCCATCAAATTGTATTGACTAGTTGTAGCAGCCGAACCTCACACAGACAGTAACCTGACCTCAGATAGTCTTAAAAACGGCCTTTTATTTTGATGACTGTTTCTAGGTGAAACTGGATCTCCTACATCCCCAAACCAGTTAATAAAAATGTTCTGCACTTCAGTGGCTCCCCTTTGGGGTGGACAACATTCACATACCTTAAGATAAGTTTGTATCCAATGTATAACCTATTTTTTTCCTAAGAGAGGGTAGGAGGACGGCGTGTTCTTTTCTGTGAAATCACAACTGAAAAAAAATATGAAAAAACTAACTACAATTCTGATCTACTTACTGTAAGCACAGATTATTTTAGGGGCTTCACTTATTTTGCTTCACAGATAAAATATGTGACTCTCCCATGAAGAGGTGTGACACAGTAGCAACGATGGTAATGAACTCCTAGAAACTGCTCCACAGATGTTGCTAGCCAGCTAAATCAAGAGAAAGGCAAAGGGGGTGGGTGGAGGTGTTAGCCCACTGAATGTTACCATAAGATAACTCACCCCCACATGAGATTGCTTTGAAATTGACACCTTAACACCTAAAATTTGAAAGGTGGGACACACACTGTACTGGCAGACACACTTAGAAAAATGTATTTTAACGTTTATAACACCATGTTTAACTTTTAGTTTTAACACTACATTTCGCATATGGTATACCAAAACACACCCAACAACTGTTCCTCTGAGTGTGTGTGCGCGCGCGCGCACGCGTGCGTGTGCATATGTCTAGCCAGATATGCTTTGGACAGAAGTGTCTGCTAAATGAATATATCTAGAAATATAAATATAGTAAGCTAATTGCGTTTGATTTTATGCAATGCCTTTATAACAACCAATAGGTATTGACCTGCCAATACATTGTTTTCCCATCAAATTTAAATATATACACTATACACATTATATACAGTTACAATCAAAATTATTCAACCCCCATTGCAAATAAAGTTTGTCAAAAATTGCAGACTGGTTCACCACAACAAACGCTTCAAGTGGTTTCCCCAGATTCAACTGAAAATACAACTTATATGGGGTTCAAGTCAGGTGAATGTGATGGCCCTGTAGAATCTTCCAGGTGGAATTTGAGGTATGTTTGGGTTCACTGTCCCGTTGGAAGGTCCAATGACACAGAAACTTCAGCTTCCTCACAGACAGCACAACGTTTTCTCATAGGATTTCCTGATACTTCAATGAATCCATCTTGCCTTCCACACGCTGCAGGTTTACATAGCCAGAGGATGCAAAACAGCCCCAGAGCATCACCGAGCCGCCACCACCATGCTTCACTGTTCTTTCTTCATTCTTCTTCCTCCAGACATACAGCTGATCCATCGTGCCAAAAAGTTCCAATTTTGTTTCATCGCTCCACAGAACAGAATCCCAAAACTTATAGGATTATTTATATGATTATGAGCAACTTTTCATGTGCTTTTGGGTCAGTAGTGGTGTACATCTTGAAGTTCTGGCATGAAAACCTATTCCGTTTAGTCTGTGCCTTACTGTGCTCACCGAAACCTCAGTGCCTGTTACCACCAAGTCTTGCTGCAGGTCTTTTGCAGTCATGCAAGGTTTTTTCACAACCTGCCTTCTTAGAAATCTGACTGCAGCCGTTGATAGCTTCCTTTTTCTACCCTGTCCACGTATTTCATAAATTTTCTACCCCTAGCCAGTTCAGGTATTTCATATGTTCCAGCCGAAGCACACCTGGTGCTAATAATGAAGCACTTGATTAGTTGCATCAAGTGTGCTTGCGACAACACCTGTTTTGCATATGCGCGCTGCTGTGAGGGACTCTATTCAGGGTGTTGAATAATTTTGAGAGTGGAGAAATCATAAGAGCTTAAAACGTATGTGTTTACTCAAGCCTACCCTGACTAGACTTTCTGTTATGCTAAGTACAGTCCTAATAACCTTTCCTCTACATCTCTCCTTCTGTCAAGCCACACACGATGTGTGATTTATAGAGATACTTGAGATCCTGATCCTCTCTGCTCTCCGGACCTGCCTGAGCCATTTCGGATGTCCTACCTCTGGATGGAGCTCTCATCTACTCCAATTCCAGATTGCTGGGACTACGGTTGCTTCTAAAGACAAACAGACCTCATATAAATCCATAATGAAGTTTTTCACACAATCTGTTGTTACCCAGATGAGGATGGGTTCCCTTCTGAGTCTGGTTCCTCTCAAGGTTTCTTCCTCTTAACATCTTAGGGAGTTTTTCCTCGTCACCGTCACCACTCAGTGGCTTGCTCAGTTGGGATAAAAATTTGCACCTTTAATATCTATATAACGTGTTGATATTTCTATAAAGCTGCTTTGAGACAATGTTTATTGTAAAAATCGCTATACAGATAAAATTGAATTGAATAAGTGGCATTTTCAGTTGAATTTTTGGAAACCAAATTCAATTGTGTTGAACTACTGTATTTCAATTGCTTTTGTTTTATTTGTTCATTGAAAACAGCTGAAGATCCAACGACGGCCCATCTTAAGCTTTCTGGCAGAGGCAGTCAGGTTTTCATTTAATATCTGTTGATATTTGATAAAAATGTCCAGATCCTCTGGCAGAAAAAAACAGTCCCAAAACGTTAAAGAGCCACCTCCATATTTAACCGTGGGCATGAGGTACTTTTCCATATGGCTACCTCTCTGTGTGTCAAAAAGCTCTATTTTGGTTTCATCTGACCATAGAACCCAGTCCCATTGAAGGTCCAGTATTGTCTGGCAAACCGAAGGTGCTTTAGTTTGTTTTTGCATGAGAGTAGAGGCTTTTTTCTTGAAATCCTTCCAAACAATTTGTGGTGATGTGGGTGACTTCGAATTGTAGTTTTGAAGACTTTCTGACCCCAAGTGAATTTATTTAACAAAATAGCAAAAGGTTAAACAATAAGGTATTTTTCACAGCCTACTTTGCTCATATTTATCAAGGGTGTCAAAGTTAGTGGAGGCCACTGAAAAATTATATTATATATAAAAATATATAAAATTCCTTTCCTCACTCACTTGCGGACAATGTCCTTTGCCATTTCGGATATCTGGCTCCACTCATCTTCAGGAAAGTCAAAGCTGCCGGTCATGATCTTCTTGCGCATGTCTTTAGGGATGGTGCGGCTGTGGTGCTTGGAATAAAAGGGAGGATAACCGCACAGCATCACATAGATAATAACGCCCAAGGACCACAAGTCACAGCTCTGCAAGCAAAGAAAAAAAAAAGAATGAATGTCACATGGACAGCAAAAAAAAAAAAAAAAAAAAAAAGTGTTCACAAGATTACAATTTTCCTTTATTCACAAATCATGTGAACAAATGTGGAAATGTGAGCAAATATGCCCTGCTCAAAAAGGGTTAGGGTTAAACTGCTCTCAACTAGGTATTAGGCTAATTATTAGTTTGTTTATTGATTTAAATGCTGAGGTTGCTCACCTTGTTATACGTGTATGGGGTGGGTGAGGTAGGTATTACTCCAGACTTCTCTTTCTGGTGGCGTCTTTGTGCCTCCAATACCTGAAAAATGTCAAATCCATGATATCAAAACTAGCAAACAAGCAAATAGATGGGGGATTTAGAACGACAAAAAGGGCTTACCTGAGGTGCTACATAGTAAGGAGTGAATTGTGGGGTCATCAAATCACCTTGATCGATTTTAGCAAAACCAAAATCGCACAATTTTACAGGAGCATCCTGAAAGGTGGAGTTAATACAGTAGTATATAAAGAATTCTATAAATTATACAACATTCCTGCTGATCAATAATAAATAGACTAAATTAAAAAAAATAATTTTTTTAAACCCACAACCTACTTGTTGTCCATCTGGAAAATCCCTAGTAAATTCTAACAATAACTAACTTCAAAAAATGTTTTTACCAGTGAATTATCCTTGAAGAGCAGGTTCTCTGGCTTTAGGTCTCGATGTGCAATGTTAAGTGAGTGACAATGTTCCAAAGCCTGGGCAATCTGTGGATATTAATTATATAGATGTCAGAGAATCAATCAAAACATGGACAAGCGCAAAATACTACATTATTGCAATTACTGTGCAAAGCGGTCATATGACTCCTTACTGCTACACTTTGCAACCTCACCATTAAACTTACTGAAAGTAAACAAAGACACTAGCCAAAATACTGCCATATTATAGAACAGCGCTGTTGAATTCTCGATTCTGATTGGCTGACAGACGTTCTAAGGTGTGCAATTATTTTTCAGTTAATGCACTAGTTCCGGTTAGATCGTGACCGCACTACAGTTCCAGATCACTTCGTCGAGTTAACTGAAATAACACACACAGAGCTAACAACAAACAAAATGACAATACTGAGACTTTCCAGAAATAAGTAAGTAATAATTGACGACAGGCTGTTAAATTATTCGTACAATAACGCGCACCCGAGGTAGTACTGCGGCCACCAGGCGAAGGGGAGGATTGAGCCATTGTTATGCAGTTACTGAAGAGAGAGAGAGCGCGCGCATGTGATCGCAGTAATGAGACAGAAAAGCCGGTGAACAAGTATCAATATTTATTCATTGTATTTTCTGCAGTAATAAAAAAGGAAGAATCCTGTGAACATGTAGGCTTACTGATATTTCTTTGTTCTATTTTATATTATAAGCATGAAACAAAAGAGGAAAAAAAAACAACCTTTTTCTCTTCCCAATAACTACATATCAATGGCTCAAGCCTTTGTTACCAGCTCCAAAATGACATTTTGGAATTAACAAGGGAGGCTTGAGATGGGATGCGTAATGACAACTCTCTCTCCCTCTCTCTCTCTCTCTCGCTCTTTAAGGACAAAAACCTGATAAACATTTTGAAATAAAAACATCAGACGAATAACTGTGGGATAAGCAAAATAATTAACTCCGGGTGGCTGAATTATTAGAAAATGGCCGCATTACCACCTCAAGGTGTGCATTATTTTCAAATAATTCAATGGCCCAGAGTCAATTATTCCTTAATTAATGCGCTTCACTGGCTAACTAGTTGGCCAAACTTATGACATGGCATTTCATTTATTACAGCTATTACATTAGCTATGAGCTTAGGCTTTTCAGGTAACCAGTACACAGGACTGAACACGCATATTAGAGCTTTCACTTGCCCAGTAGGCTAGCTAATGAATTTGTCCACTCCTGAGGTCATACAGCACACATACTGCATGTGAAGTTGCACCTGTTTAGTGACTTGGCTGGCCATCTTCTCTGTAAAGTGCCTGTGTTGGCTGATTCTGTGGAACAGCTCTCCTCCCTCCATAATCTCCATGACAATTAATAATCTTGCTCTGTAAAAATAAAAATACAAAAATAAATCAAAACAAAAGAAAGCACGAAGGACAAAATTAAATGAGGGGCCACATAAGCTAAGAAAAGACAGGCAGTATGGTGCGTGTCTTACCGTGGACTGGACTCATGGGGAAACTGCACACTGTTGGCATAAACCTCCAAGATGCGTACAATGTTGGGGTGTGCGGCGCACATCATATGAAGTCTTACCTAATAACGAGAACGATCAATGTGAGGAGTGAAATGCTGGGGCTCGTGGAAACATGTCACTACAGTAGGAATAATGCGGTCAGAAAAATCCATCGCTACACCGGACCAACACTCACAAAAACAACATCAAAAGCATGTGTACACAGGAAGAATGTTTATGTAAAATAATCTACAGGGTGTCCCAAATGTCTCCATACATAAGGGAAATGAAACACCTTTTAGCAAAATGTTCATACTTAGTTTAGATTATTAATATTATTTGCAGATCGCCTTTAAGAACACCTCTGACAAAAGAAGAATGTATTGAAATCATTCTCATGGCCGGATCGAGAAGCTGTCGCAAGGTTGTGATGAACATGCATAACACCAGATGTGTTAATCACAAGTGCATCATGAGACGGAGAGACAACTCCGTGTGTTTATAAAGGAAATGGCAATCATGAAGAGTTTCACTAAAAAAAAAAAAAAAAGTGTTAATTCCCTTTATGTATGGAGACTTTTGTGACACCCTGCACTTATGTGCAAAAGTATTTACTTTATTTGCAATTTTTAAGTAGATTCATGTATATTCATTTATCAGGTTGTTATAACTGTATAGCGATGGTGCTACGTCATTTTTAGTATCTTATTGTGAATTACACCAAACTAATTTATTACTCTACATAGATTTTTCAGGTTATGCGCTGGACTTAGGGGTAGACATGACCAAAATATCCCATCACATTGCTCACAAGCAGTTCTAAGATGCACAGTATGCATCACAACATACAAGTTTGCCAACAAACCACCTGCAACACAGTAGTGTTGCATTAAAAAAAAAAACAACAACAAATGTATAATTAAGCAAATGTATAATTTTTATTATATAAATTACATGAAGTAAAAAGTAATTATCACATCAGCTGCTTCCAGACTTGGAAAAATATTAAAAAAGGATACTAAAGTTAACCGAGGCGTTATTTTATTTTCAGTGAAACGCCTCAATACAGCCTTGTCTCATGTTGTTGCACTGAGAAACAGCCGGAGGGTGCTGTGGGATATGGTATTGTGATTGCACGCAAAGGGAAAAGGAGAATTAGTGGATAATAAAAAGATGGAGTTAAACACGGTCACAATTTTCTCTGAAGTGTAGTACACAATGAGCCTATAAAACTTTGAAAGAAATACCAGTAGGACAGTAACCTAAATAGGTTAAAAATCTAAATGTTAAATAATTTTTTTAAATTTATTTATTTATTTTTAAACGCAGCTGGGTGACATGCCTGTTTTCCCCCCACAAAGTCGAAATATGGCTTCATCCAAATTTATTGGTGCACCTTTCGCGTTGAGCACAAACCCAAAATGTTCCCAGATTGCCAATTTAACGTTTCCAAACAAGATCCAACACAGCAGCAGAACCCGAAGAGAAATAGAATTTGCCTGACTGGATTTTTTTTATTCTCAAACAAACCCGTACCAAACTAACAGACAACAGCTTACAGCTCATGGAAATAAAAAAATCCAATATCTCAAAATATTAGAATAAAGAATTTATAATACAGAAATGTCAACATTCTGAACAGTATGTTAATTTATGCACTCAATACTTGGTCAGGACTTTAATCCTTTTGCACGAATTACTGCATCAATGCGACATGGAGAAAATCTGCTTGTGGCACTGCTGAGGTGTTCTGGAAGCCCAGGTTGCGTTGATAGCGGCCATCAGCTCGTCTGTATTGTTGGGTCTGGTGTCTCTCAGATTCTCTATGGGGTTCGGGTCAGGCGAGTTGGCTGGTCAATCAAGCACAGTAACACCATGGACAGCAAACCAGTTACTAGTAGTTGTGATACTGTGGGCAGGTGCCAAGTCCTGCTGGAAAAGGAAATCAGCATCTCCATAAAGCTTGACAGCAGGTGGAAACATGAAGAAGTGCTCTAAAATCTCCAGGTAGATGCTGCATTGACTCTCGACTTGAGAAAACACAGAGGACCAACAGCAGCAGATGACATGGCACCTCAAATCATCAGTGACTGTGGAAACTTCACACTGGACTTCAAGCAACTTGAATTCTGTTCCTCTCCACTCTTCCTCCAGACTCTGGGACCTTGGTGTCCAAATGAAATGAAAAATTTACTTTAATCATCCCCATGATTGTGATTGTGTACTGAACCAGACTGAGAGATTAAAGCCTCAGGAAACCTTTGCAGGTGTTTGGAGTTAATTAGCTGATTAGAGATCTTCTCAGGTCGACATTTCTGTATTAGAAATTCTTTATTCTAATACTTTCAGATACTGGATTTTTGATTTCCATGAGCCGTACGCTGCAATCAAGATTATAACAAACAAACAAAAAAATATGTGTTGTGTAATGACTATAGAATATATGAAAGTTCCACTTTTTGAATTAAATGACAGGGAAAAAAATGAACTTTTCCATGACAATGTCATTTTTTTGAGGTGCACCTGCATTGTCCAGCCCTACCTAGAAGTTAATGCCTACAACTCCAGCACTGTTCACAGTGAAAGTGATCTGATCTGTGACACAGACTGCTGACTTTAAAAATGTGATTCCAGTGAATAAATTAAACTTGAAAAAACAAAAAAAAACAAAACAAAAAAACAGAAAACCTTTGGCAGAAGTCAATAAATGTGTCCCTCAGTACCTCATTGCGTGCTTTAGGTCTGTCAATCAGGATCTTCAGGGCTAACCGTTCCTGTGTTGACTTCTTCACACACACCCTAATGGAAAAAAAGTTCTCAATCTTACTGTCCTTGGCAAGAGTCCCACTTGTGACAACATTCTGCTGGCTTTAAAACTCGAAGATCAATAAACAAGGCATTCCAAATCTCACAGGAGAGAGTGTTTGATAAAACAGGCGAGATCATCATCATGTACATTAACCTTTCATTAGGAAACAGTGATCTCGTTCATGAAAGTGTGTGTAGAGGTGACATTGACAGTTTAGAGTATCGTTTACATAACACCTGAAACCTACGTGTTTCCAATTAGGCAGCTAAAGCAGCAGAATAAAGATGCCCAGGAGAAAAGTGAATTCACTGAAAGAGGAAGGACATGGGATGTGAAAGATGTCCATTTGCTTTCTCTTTGCCTCTCGGTGTGAACTTTGGTCTGTGGATTTCCAGACCTCTGTTTTGTGAGCCACTAGGACACATAAGGACACGTGTTTTGTGTTTCTGTGTCGATTAACAGATGGTTCTATAATAAAAGCTCAAGGTAAAATGTGCTGTGTGTCGCCATTTAATAGTTCCTTTCAATTTATATATATATGTGTGTGTGTGTGTGTGTATACATTTTTGTTGCTTTTCTTTAGGTATTAAGATTTTGTGGTGAGTTCCCTCGATGGGGGCATAAACTTTTTCACAGCACTGTACATACTGTATTCTTTATTGCGTCTATCAAGATGTTAATGGACAATAACTGTAGTGTCAAGGAGGTAGACATTTTGTTGCTTGAAATAAAGCACACATGCAAAACATGCAAAAGTTTTAGCACTTTCATGAACAGTTTTATAAAAGACATATTGTGCAGGAGACAGCCAAGTAAATCTGTTCATGTATTTCTTGACGTTGAATGACAGGTTCAAATGGTTTAATTAGAAAGAAATATTTGCGGTCTTCGTAAAAAGCAAACAAACCAACAAAAAAACAACAACAAAAAAAACACCAAAAAATCCACAGGAAGGGAGGTGCATGTACGCCTACTTCCGTTATTGGTGACATTACACTTACACTGCATGAGCTCTAATAGTGATGTGCAATTCCATCAGTTACAGATGAGGACGGAGGTTGGTCTACATTGAAAACGACTTTTAAAAAGCTAAATTAAATATGCTATTAACAGTTCAAATCGTCTCTTGAATTTCTCTCAAGTTGTGTCTTTTACAAATAATAATTATGGAGAAAAACAACTTAAAGAAAATGTTTGTGCATATATCGTATAACAGCCATTAATGTCCAGGAGCCAAGGGACCCCAGTTTGGCCATACTCTCTAAGTGGGAGGGATGGCATACTCTCTCTTGCCTGTCAATCAAAGCAACACTAGCCAATCATGGGCATCTGTGAGCTCATGGACGTTTGCGCTTTTGTCTGAGTGTTACAATGCCCTTCACGGTCCATTTAGGATTTTACGAGCGCAGAAATTAAAGCAAAATCAAGCAAACTGCAATATTCGGAGAAGCTTGCAATTTTTCAAAATTTCCATAAATTTGGGCCAATACGTCCCATGTGACATCATCACCGTGCATACAGCCAAAGCCTTCTTTGCTTCTTCTACAACTAAAAGGTCTCATTTAACAACAAACATCCCTGCAAAAGATTGTGCAAAACTATTTTGTGCAGTTGTAATTTTACCATTTCTCCATGAAAAACTGCAAATTGTATCGCAAATTAAAAAACCCCCCCCCAAAAAAAACCCAGAAAACCTGTATAATATTCAAGTATTTTTCGCCACAACAATCACAAATAAACTCTACGAAATCCTCTAAGGACTGCCTTCCACACAGCATGAGCCACAGTTCGACAAAGATGCAAATGGCTGGCTTCATGCGGCACGGAGGAAGTACGTGTTAGCCTTAACCCTTCCTGGTTGGTGGCTGTCGCATGATAGAGGAGAGCAGGCTGGTGGGTGGGAATTGGCACATCACCAAATTACAAGAGAATCCTGGGGTTTTGGGGGATGAAATATTCTTATACTTAGCAGAATTCATGATGCCTTCAATCTATACAAGGGTTTAGCAAAAATACAAAATCAAACATTCTGAAAACCATATTTTACAATGGGTTTGGCTGTTTTGACTATTATACTGGCTCTTTTTTGTTCTTGAAACCCTTTTGAGCAGGTTGTTGTTATAGAAGTGGGGTTTAATAGTTCCGAACAATTGATTCTGAAACAAATGTTTATGTATTTTTTTATATCTATTAACTGATTTATGCAAGTCAACAACCATCTGTATCTTTTTTGTTGAACGCTCTTTGGTGTTTGCGAATGTAATGGATGACAATACAGCTGACAATACAGCTGGTCACTGTCAGCAACAGTTTCTGGAGATTGAGAGAAGGTTTGGGCTAACACTCCCCCCCCCCTTTTTTTTTTTACATTCTTCAATGTAAAAATTTTACTATGTAGTGTGATATTTTTGGTTGTTCTTTTGCAGAGTTCCATAATTATGCAGCTGACTGTAATAGTTCAGTTTACTGTCATAATCTTACTTGTACTTCTTGCTTCCTGGTGAACATATCTGGAAAATGAACGTCTGGTTAACGCTGGATAGGTGTCAAAATGTCCTTGTGCTGAGTTGCAACACAAAAAAAACAGTGTTTAAAGCATCACACTTAATCATCTCCCAGTTAGGATCTTAACTTTAACTTTAGGCCAACATTATGCTTATAAAATTGCTATTGTGTGTACGGTCTTGTAGCATCGTTGATGAGAATTCAAGTGCTTAAATGGGATGACTACATCAGTCATGAGGCTCAGCTAGGGTCAGAACTCTTCACCTAAATAAAATGAGACTTGCCTGGAGCCTCTCCCAGTGAACTCGGGGCAGGAAGGGGACACCCTGGACCCCTGGGGTGCCAATAAATCGCAGGGGACAATCCCACACCTACACACACACACACACACACACACACACACTACAAACAATTTTGAAACTCCAATTAGCCTACAACGCATGATCTTGGACTTGGGGAGGAAACCGGAGTACCCGGAGGAAACAACCCGAAGCATGGGGAGAACATGCAATCTCCTCACACACAGGGTGAAGTAGGGATTCGAACCCCCAACCGCGGAGGTGCGAGGCCACTAAGCCACCGTGCTCCCTGAGACAGGAATACACCTAAAGTTTCACAGTTTTTTCCTATGTTAAAATTGTGATAAATCTACATGTCTAAATAAAGGATTTACTGTTATATATGTAAAATTGCTTACTCTGTCATCCTACTTAAAGTGAAAAGGGAAACCAAAGCTTTCGTTTTCTTCTTCTGCATTTCTGAACTGAAATGAAGCAAGTTTATCAGAGGAGCTGTTTCTATTCTTGTGATAACAAGACCTCAGTATAGTCTTGTCCAAAACAAACTTATTTTGTCTGTTGACAAGTTCTCCTTTAAAGGATGTTCATGCTATTTATGCAGCCTAAAATATTCTGTAACAATATTTGTGATTACATATAGATTTTTTCCATAGTACCATAAGGCTCTTAGGAGGCCATGCACTCACTCGTGCATGCGCACTTTTTATATGCATATTTATTCACCTCCTCATGCTGTGTGGAGTACCTTGCTTATCTTATTTACTATTTAAATATGTATTTTTTTTCCTTTCCGCTCCTATATACCACTGTGTCGAGGTGCTGAGACACAAGAATGTTACTCCTTGTGATAGTCAACGGACGTAAGAAATAAAACTAAAGTAACAAAACAACATACAAGGCTCATATCGATATCCGAGGGTATTAGCATACTGAACGGTTTAGGGTTAAGTGCTAAATAGTGGCTCTCTGGCAGTCCTGGGAATTAAATTCCCAGATTTCCTCCCACTAACACGAAACCATAACAGTGCTACCTCTGCCCTAGAAGTTCATTTATGCAGACTAACTGGGTAAGACTGAGCAAACATGAAAAGAGGAACTAAACTAAGTTGTTAGATCTCAAGGTTATAATAGTTTGTGTGCTTAAATGACTTTTAATTTTTATTCTGTGTTAGACTGCATGACTTTGTTTTAAAATTTCCTTTTAATTGAAAAAAAGAAAAAATAAATAAATAAATATATA
>JAOUWY010000046.1:12046818-12067785 GCA_025728095.1 Prietella phreatophila | reverse complement strand
GATCTATAAACTAAAAGTGAAATAATGTAAACAGGAACACTTATGGCACTCGGGTTAATATTTAGGTCATTTTGATCTGAGAGAAAAGGTTATAGTATAGTAATGTTAACACCTGACATGATTATGGTGACTTCTCTTTCAAACATATTTCTGTTTGTTTGGCTACATGTTTTGGATTGTACGTGATGATTATTTGGGTTATTTTTGTTGTTGTTACTTAAAATAGATCTTGAGTTTAAAGTCCCCATGAAATCAAAATAGAAGTTTTGTGACTTTTCGTATGAATACGTATAGCATGAATATGCCTTAAACTAAACAAAAGCTAAAAGCTATTGGATATTTAAAAGGGGGAGGAGCCACTAGATTTGTCCCACCCTGACTTCCTGTTTCAGAGAAAATTAAGTCAAAACATTAAATAATGCGATGCGTTTCAAGGCACTTCACAGGGACTTTATATAAATTATTATTATTATTATTATTATTATTATTATTATTAAAATGTCTCTTACTTTTTTTTGGATACACCCACTATTTAACTTGTTTTGTAAATAGAAATACTTTTCCTTTTTTTCCTTTTCAGATAAGGTTGAATGCCTAGTTTGTACTTTTTTTTTTTTTTTTTACTTTTTGTACTCAGTTTTCTAAAATTTTAAGACTAACAAAAGAAAGTCAAACATTTAAAAACAATAAAATAAAATAAAAAACGAAGGCTTTGTAAATCTGACACAAAACGGTCATTTTAGTCAGGTGACATCAGGAGGATACCCCAGGCACTGAAAATGATATATTTAATACTATTTAAAAATACTTTATTGTAATATGTCCACTTAGCAATGTACCCATAGTCCTATATTCAGCATTCACAACTTCCAACATTCCCAGTTTTTAAAACATCTTTATATTTTTTTCATAAGTATTTTACATAGATAATAACTGCGGTAAAGAGGAACTACTAGGTATAAATCTTCGATAGAAAATAAAATAAAATTGCAATGTTATTAAATCAAAGGAGACCATCTGTTTCAGGCAACCATCTACTGTTAAATAGCTGTCATCAAATATTTTTCATAAGGCAACAAGTGAAATTTAGTAAATACTATAATGCTGCATGATGGAAGCTGAAGGACATTCAGTTTCAGCTCAGTGTGTATTAACACTAGTATGGTCAATGTTCATGCTCTGGCTTTTAGTTGGGTTTTTACTATAATTCCAATTCCTCTGTTTCTTTGTATATTAATCTGCCCTATAAATTCTAAGCAT
This sequence comes from Prietella phreatophila, assembly GCA_025728095.1. Lineage (NCBI taxonomy): Eukaryota > Metazoa > Chordata > Actinopteri > Siluriformes > Ictaluridae > Prietella > Prietella phreatophila. Next base: position 12,066,525 of record JAOUWY010000046.1, on the reverse strand, counting down.
TTTCATAGTGACTTTATTTTACTTTCCCCTCACTCTATATAGCAATATCTGACACCCCGATTTATTACCTTGTCAGCACTTTATGGTTCATTGGACTTCAAGTCACATTTACATTATAAATTCTACTAAAACACAGATGCTCTCTGATGATGAACCTTGGAGCAGTAGGTGCTAGTTACTGCGTTTTATACAATGGACAAAAAAAATGCTAGGATGCCGATGGAAGAAAATGCTGAGTCATGTAGCTGACTGAAGGTGCTTTATGTTACTGAGGGATGAAAAGGGGGAAGGTGGCAAATGTCTGTAGTCCTTTGGGATGTACAACATTACTATTCCACATAGGTGTGTGAGGCTTAAAGACAAGCAGAATCACAAAAGGATTAAGAAGATCTCATGGAAAATTATCGTAAATTATTATACATTTTTTTGTGATATTTAAAGGTAACTCATAATTTGTTCTTTAATATTTTCCCACCTTTTGATATTCTGTTTAAAATTTTTTTACAAAAATACTCTGCTCTCATGGATATCAAACAACTGCAAACTCATTCATACGAGAAAATAGATTCACCTGGGTGACTAGAAACAGGGAATTGTTCAAGCATGACTTCTTGTTTCACAGGGGTATAAATATGAGGTAACACATAGGCCAAATTCCCTTAATTATTCATAACAATGGGTAAGAGCAAGGAATAAAGCTGTGATGTGCTGCAAAAGGTTGTTGAGCTTCACAAAATGGGAAGTGGCTATAAGAAAATAGCACATTTCCACCATCAGGGCAATAATTAAGAACATCCAGGCAACTGGAAATGTTATGAATCAACCTGGAAGAGGATGTGTGTGTATATTGTCTCAATGCACTGTGAAGAGGATGGTTCGATGGTTCAATCCGAAGTCACCTACATCACCACAAGTTGTTTGGAAGGGTTTCCAGAAAAAAAGCCACTACTCTCATCCAAAAACAAACCTTCGGCACACAGGTTGGTTTCGGCAGACACATATGGAAAAGTACCTCATGCCCACAGTTAAATGTATATGGAGGTGGCTCTTTAATGTTTTGGGGCTGTTTTTCTGCCAGAGGACCTGGACATTTTGTTAGGATACATGCCATCATGGACTCTATATTTAATATCTACAGATATTAAATGAAAACGGGTGAAAAAGGGTGCCAATAATTGCTGCACACCTATATTGACCATTTTATTTATATATACATATATATATTTTACAAACCTTTGTTTATGTAATTTTTTTGTGTTTATGCAAATTTTTGGAACAAAACATCAAAAGGTTAAACAATAAAGACAATTCTTCACAGACTCATATTTATCAAGGGTGCCAATATATGTGTCGGGCACTGTATAAATATTTCTCACCAGCAAAAATTTGTAAGATTTTCTATCCTCAAACACACACTAAATCATCAGCATTGTGAAATAATTACGGCATCTCATTACACAATATTTAGGGCACGACTTCTTAAATAGAAAAAGTCGCAGTCCTCAATCGTCTCTCTTCATTTGTCCTCAAAGTGTCTTTCTGAAATCTCTTTATTTCTGCTCTTGCTATGGTGTTTTGCAGAAATGACACTAGAAAGAGTTAAAGTACACGCAAGTTCACTCAGATTTTGAGCAAGGAGACATGCTCTCTGCTCACCTTTATGCGACTGACGGCCTCCTGAGCCTGCATCATGCGGACGTTCTTTGAAGGTGTCTTGTCTGACAGCAGTTGCGTTGAGCCCAGATAGTTTGCAGCAAAAATGATGCCATCGATAAGGTCCTCTGGGTCACACGGGCCTGGAACTGAGACACGAGACAAGGAAGATTCCACAGAGTGAGTCAAAAGGAATGAAAATGTCATTATTAAACAAGGTGGATGCGCTCATTTTATATCATTTTGTGTTTGAGTTTATGGCTAAACTCACCTTCCACATATGTTGGGAATGAAGCAATGCTCCTCCTCGACTGCCATTTCACAAACAAACAAAAAAACAACAACAACTAAAAACCAATATGCAGGAACGGTCATACAAATTGCTTTTAGACAATTAAAGGGATACTCCTGCATTCTACGTTCGAATTTGAATCGTAATCCTCAGCATCTGTAGTTGAATTTTGACATGTTTCTCTGTACTCAGAAAAGAACAGAAAACTAAAGTCTAAGGGTAGTTCTTAAACTTAAAACAGATTGTTGTAGAACTTTATCAGGAATTCAATTTGTAAATTAAGCTCTAAATCTGTAGCATTCATCACCTTTAGAGACTAAGTGCATAAGTCTTTGCCTGATCGGCGTAACTTCGGCAACCGAAGTTTCGGTGCATCCCTACAACAATGTGTTACACTGCCGGTTGCCGCTGCCAGTGTAACACACTTAAAGGAAGGCGTAATCTGCCATCTTGCTCACACGTGCCAACGATTGGCTCATGCTGCTGTGACTGGCAGGGAAGAGAGAGTATGCCATCCCTCCCACACACAGACCATGGACAGTTTTGCTCTTTTGGACAACTGATCATCTTCCAATGACAAGGTGATCATGAACAGTTTTCTATTGTGCCACTCAAGAGCCCATGTTGGAATTCTTGTCTGTGGTAAATGTACATATGTTACAGATACAGTATACAGTGCCCTCCACTAATATTGACACCTTTGGTAAATATGAGCAAAGAAGGCTGAGAAAAATGTCTTGTTTAATCTCTTGATTTTTTTGTTTAAAAAAAATAAATAAAATCCCAAAAATACTCCATGTTTATCAAACAATTGCAAACAAAAAAAATGTCCTTGTTAAATATAGATGTGCAACAATTATTGGCACCCTTTTAGTCAATACTTTGTGCTTCCTCCCTTTGCTGATAACAGCTGAGTAATCTCCTATAATGCCTGATGAGGTTGGAGAATACAAGGCAAGGGATCCGAGACAATTCCTGCATACAGAATCTCTCCAAATTCACGCGGGTGGACTCTCCTCTTCGGTTCACCCCACAGGTTTTCTAGGTGTTTCAAGTCAGGGGACTGGGATTTCCACGGCCGGATCTTGGTGGTCAGTAAACCATTTTTGTGTTGATTTTGATGCATGTTTTGGATCATTGTCCTGCTGGAAGATCCAACCACGGCCCATTTTAAGCTTTCTGGCAGAGGCAGTCAGGTTTTCATTTAATATCTGTTCATATTTGATAGAGTCCATGATGCCATGCATCCTAACAAAATGTCCAGATCCTCTGTCAGAAAAACAGTCCCAAAACATATAAGAGTCACAACCATATTTAACCGTGGGCATGAGGTACTTTTCCATATGGCTACCTCTCTGCATGCACCAAACCCACCTCTCATGTTCATTGCCAACAAACTCTATTTTGGTTTCATCTGACCATAGGACCCGATCCAATTTGAAGTTCCAGTAGTGTCTGGCAAACTGAAGACGCTCTAGTTTGTTTTTGGATGAAAGTAGAGGCTTTTTCCATGAAACCCTTCTAAACAACTTGTGGTGATGTAGGTGACTTCAGATTGTAGTTTTGGAGACTTTCTGACCCCAAGACGCAACTAACTTCTGCAATTCTCCAGCTATGATCCTTGGGGATTTTTTGGCCACTCAAACTGTCCTCTTCACAGTGCGCTGAGACAATATAGACATGTGTACCAGGTTGATTCATAACATTTCCAGTTGACTTGATCTTCTTAATTATTGCCCCAATGGTGGAAATGCGCATTTTCAATGTTTATGCTATTTTCTTAAAGCTATAGCCAATATGAATTCATAGGGGTGCCAATAATTGTTGCACACATATATTTAACAAAATATTTATATTTTTGGATAAACCTCTGTTTGCACTTGTTGGATAGCCATGAAAGCAGGGTATTTTTGTGATTTTATTTTTTTAAAGCCTTTTTTGCTCATATTTAACAAGGGTGCCAATATTAGTGGAGGCCACTGTAGGTGGAAAATGCTGGAGTATTCCTTTAAATTACAATATTACACTTACTTCCCCGTCCCTGACACCCCCACACACCATTATGCTGCTGAAGTCACATGTTTGACTCCTACCTCTTTGCCAGCAGGAGATGGGGTCTCAAGGTTTTCACTCCCCTCATGCTGCAGCAGGTTGCTGCTGGAGGACTCCGCCCCCTGTGGAGAGGTGGAGGCTGGGCCTGGAGACTTCAGAAGAAATGAAGATCATTCATATGACTCATCTTGATTAAACAGGATGCATAATAAAACAAACGCTTTAGAAAGAGATCGGCAAGTAGCCATACGTATACTGTGAGTAAAAGTAACAGGGAAAAGAAAACCCATTGTGTCATGAAAATGGATAATGTTATGGGATTATGGAATTCGACTTAAATAAAAATACAGTGGAGTCCACAACTAACACGAATACTGAAACGGAGAATTATTGCACACACCATCGGCTTTAATATTTCAGACTGTGATGGCGATGTATATTTTGTTTGCATGGTAACACTCGTATGCTCCTACACGGTATTAATTAAAAGACGTGAATAATAGAACATGCTAACTAATTTGGATTAAACCTGAACAGTATGTCACTACACTTCACTCATATTGATTGAGAAATATAAGAATTGTATTCTCTGATTTTATAAACAGTTCTACTGAATGTAATGACAGCTATGTACCCACACAATAGTACTGAATATTAAATACAAACAGTGACACTAACGACCAAGTGAGTGGCAAATTACTACAGTAGCATTCGATATTAAAGATGGGTATAGTAGGAAAAAAAAAAAAAAACACAAACCACTAGCAGATAATGGTATTAAATACACATACAGAACTCATGCTCTTCAAAGTAACACCCTAGTGACAAGCATTTGAACTTGAAATCCCCAATTTGGTGTTTTTTTAACTAAATAAAGGAAATAACGAGTGTTTCAGCCACATACTGTACATCAGGATAATAGCAGCAGCAGTAGCTACCGATACATACAACCTCACAGATATAACAGGCTCACATGGAGAAAAAAAAGACAAAAGAAAATCACTCATTCTTGTATCAACAAGAAAGCAAATGAACAGCTAAACACCATGGATCATCTAACTCTATTTCTGGAAGATTTTAATGTGCTTACACTGACGCTGAGTAAGCTCTACTTAAGGCATCATGACAAATGAATCTAATGACACAGTAAAAGAAGAGAAAACAGATGCTTTTGGAACAATTCCCAAACATACATCATCAATTTGCTGGTTTGAAATACACCCCCCTCTGACCTCATCTTCATTGTTCTCATCCTCCTGGCACATCCAAAAGTTCTCCATCTTTGAAAGTTACAGCAAAAAGTCTGTAGTTTAAAAAAAACAAAACAACAACAACAACAACAAAAAAAAAACTGCACAGAGAAAAATAGATAGCGACAGTCACGGTGGCTAATCCAAGTAAGTCTGGTGTAGCCCTGACATGGATCAGGATACGTTATGGTGTGGAATGAGACAGCTCCTGTTACAACCCTACGCCATGCTGAAACACTACACAATAAGCGAATCTACTGTAACTCTCTGGATAACATGGTGGAGAGCTGATTAGACAGTCCAGGTAGAGGTGGACGATGCGGCAAAAAAAATATATGTCAGATCATGTCTGGATATCATAGTAACAATACAGTGGCTATAAAAAGTCTAAACAGGTTTTTGTGATGTATAAGATGAAACCAAGATAAATCATGTCAAAACTTTTTCCAAAAAAACTTAAATTAACCTAGTTGCATAAGTGTGCACATCCCTAAACTAATACTTTGTTGAAGCACCTTTTGAGTTTTATTACTCCACTCAGTCTTTTTGGGCAAGAGTCTATCAGCATGTCACATCTTCACTTGGCAATATTTTTCCATTCTTTCTTACAAAAAACATTCTAGATCCAACTAATTTTGAGGGCATCTCCTGTGCACAGACCACTTCAGGTCACCTCACAGATTTGTAGTTGTATTCAGGTCATTCAAACACATTGATCATCTTTTGTTTAAGCCATTCCTTTGTTGATTTGGATGTATGCTTTGGGTCATTCTCATGCTGAAAGGTGAAATTCCTTGTAAATCTTCAGACCCCTGAAGGTTTTGAACCAAAATCGACTGGTATTTGTAGCTATTCATGATTCTCTCTACCTTGATGAAAGCCCCAATCCGGGCTGAAGAAAAGCAGCCCTAAGCATGATGCTGCCATAACCATGCTTCACTAGTGGTATTGTGAACCTTTGGTGATGTGCTTTTTTTTTTTGCACCAAATATACCTTTTGGAATTGGTCTCATCAGACCAAACACATTTTGACACAAGGTTTGGGGTGAATTAGTTGAGCTTGGATTTATTTTTTTTTTTTTTGTGTGAGAAAGGGCTTCCATCTAGCCTTCCTACCCCATAGACAAGACGTGAAGAATACCAGAGATGGTTGTCCCATGCAGAGAGTCATCAGTACTCGTCAGATATTCCTGCAGGTTCTTTAATGTTGACGAAGATCTCTTGGCGGCCTCCCTGACAAGGTTGTGTCTTGTTCTTTTATAAATTTTGGAGGGACGTCCTGTTCTTGGTGAAGTCACTGTGATGCTCCACAGTGTTGTTCATGATGAACTTCACGGTGTTCCATATGCAACGTTTTGGAAATTCTCTCATACCCCTCTCCTGGTTCTATCAGCAAGTGCAATACTATGCATGCTTTCTAAGTTCTTTGCGGAGCATGGCTTCAGCAGTTATTTGGGGTTAAACAATAATTTCATTGATGACAGCTGTAGAATATTTACTAAAACCATGAGATTGAATGTGATTGGTTCATACTGAACACAGCCACATCCCCAGTTATAAAAGGGTGTACACACTTATGCAACCAGGTTATTGTAAATTATTTTTTTCCTATTGTTAATAAGAACATTTAGGAGCTCCAAGTGCCTTGTGGTACCTACATCAGTAGTACGATTACCAGTGAAAGAGCTATGTCATGTTTGACTTATTTCAAAGCCTGTTTCTCAATCACACGAGCAGTTAAATGATGACCATAAACACAGCACTACACTGTGAGCTCTACCACATTTGAATACTAAAATCATAAAACAGATTCCCATTGTATCACGCTTGCTCCAGAAATTCAAACCATGGCATAAATAAGTGCTGTGCTCACCCAGAATCAGCGCTGATGTGAGCTTATTATGGAAGAAAGCCTTTCTTTGTTACGCGAGTCTCGCTGAATTATTTACACACATTTTCCTTCTGTGTCGCTCACTAGCACTAAATAAATTATATTGTAGGAGGCAAAAATAAGACTTGTGATGAACTCACGTGGGTAAATGACATCACATAAAAGAATAAATGAAGTCGTGATCTAAATTTAGTGGACAGCTTGGAGAAGCCTCATGAACAACTTGAAACATTTTTCAAATACTATATGGAGTTCTGTCGCAGTAAATATGCTTACATACAGCTTAAGAATACGTTAATTAAGCTGACTCTGATGTATATAAGTAAACCAGTATATATTAAACCAAGCACCAAATTGGTATACTGAACATTAAACCAAGCACCAAACTGGTACACAGTATATTAAACCAAGCATGGTTAGGGTTAGGGCAGATGGCAGGTGTATGGCAGTTGCTCCACATAATCCAAGACTAATAATAATAATCTGATCACAAACTAAAAAGGGCTGATAACGGTGATGTTTTCTGTAAGCACACTTATGGACATAGTCTTTGGTGTTTGTGCTTTGTAATGGTCAGTACATTTCCCATTGCCGATAACATGACAAGCTGCATTGTTTGTTATTATCGTCATGAGAGAGAGAAAAAAAGCAGCTGGTGTTGGACCAACTGTTTATAGCTGCTCTAATATAAGTGATACCAAGAAGTCGCTTGTCCTGTGGGAATTAAACAATTTTTTAATAAATAAAAAAATGTTACATAACCAATCGCCATGTTATAAGAAGAATAAAAGGTTCTGGTCCATGTCAAACCGTTCGGTCATTGATTATTTTACTATAATAGCTATAATGCCCCATCGTGTGCTGGAACTGAGCTGCTCTTGGGCTTCCAAGTATTTCTGAATATTGAATTTTGAATGACGGACACTCAAGGTGTGTTTTTGCAAATAAGTCATTTAAGACTTTGAGGAACAAGAGATGTGGCTTGAATTAATGATAAGATCTTGCTGAACTAATGCTAGCCATGTGTTTACCTCCAAGAGGACACACAAGTTGTGGTAACGCTGCTCACAAATATCCGGAAAGGTGCAACAACAACAAAACAAATCGCTGCAGATTATAGGAATTTAAACAATTTAAACAGTAAGTGCCTTCAATAAATTCAAAAAGTAGGAAGGATTTCACTTGGAATCTGCAGTCAGAATAAATTCAATGGGACTGAGTCTATGAAACACACTGAATCTTTTCTCTGCTGGATTTATCGGTTATTGGCAAAAATCCACACCGATAGTTTTTCCCAGTTATGTCCGGGAGTGGGTACTGTTATTATACAGTACAAGAGCGGCCTCTAGAGGCGAAATAAAAACCATCACTTACAAATTTTGTTGTTATTTGATGCGTTTTTGATTCATTTTGGATGTCTCTATTTTTATTTGTTGTTTGGACTGTTTTCAAAGTACAGTACATTTTCATGCTACAGTCATTACTGTTCACGTTTGTAAAAAGTTCTGCAATATTTTACTTTGAGTGTCATGTTTTCATTCAATATAATTTTTTAAAGATTATCAGTTGATTAATCAGTTATCAGCAGGTACAATACTGCTCAACTTAGTTATCGGTATCAGTAAAATCCAATCAGCCGTCCTCTACTACAGACTATTTGAACGGTGTAATACTTAAGTGTAGCGCATCAAAAAATGCTTCATTTCTTAAAATATCGACCTGTTCTGAATCACACACACAAATCAATAATTGTGTGATGCTGAATAAGACTCAGACAAATGCAATACCTACGTCACTCTATACTACTGCTATACACACCAGAAGCTGCTGTTTGTTCAGTGCAACAAAGTGACAGCTTTGTTCAGAACACAGAACGAGACATATTACCCTGAATACACAGCTGATGAATATTGTGTGTGTGGAGGGTGGAGGGAGAGATATCAATTGTCTTGAATACGCAGGATGATATGTGATACCTGTCAGCAAGAAGCAGGCTGGGGAACAGATAAATAGTATCTGCACATTAGGTCAATAAGTCTACTGCATATAGTAAAATATTTATTAAATGAATCATTTATATTTGAGCTCAAAAGGCGAGAATAGTTGAGAGATGAAGAGGAGAAGTAACAGGAACATTTGTGACTACATGGAAATCTCTCTCTCTCGCTCTCTGTTGAGGTAAAAGGTTGCTCAATTGAATGCACCAGTCATATGCTCCCATCACTGAATACAGATAAGTCCTGCTGGCTGAGACTGGTAAAGCCAGTGAAGTGTGTGCTTGAGCCTCCTTGTATTTTCCTCAGGCAGGAGATTTGTCCAGAGAGCAGCACTCACTGTGCAGAGACATATTTTCACCACTGCACATCCAGCAGCAGGCACATGATAAATGGAAGACCAGGGAAAATACAACAAAAGACTCGAGAATGTCCCTGGTCTACAGTACTGTATGGACGTAAGCAGCTGGGTGACTCCATATTAGTTTGAAAGGAAAAAGCTGCAACTCTGACTGAAGCATAGTCTAAATCCAACAAATCCACTAGCTTGAAAGACAAGTGGACCAATCACAGTGACAACACACATCTGCATGATTATTGTGGTGTGCAGTGATGCAAAATGGACGTGCTTCGATTAACAATGTTTCTTTCTCGGTTTGGTTTAAAAAGAATTATTTTAAATGATCACAGATATGTATTGTTAACATTATTATAATCTATTTAACAACATTTACAAACGTGCAATACACTCATGAAGGTTCTACATCATACAGCATTAAAAAAATTATTAATTGAGCTATGGCTACCCATAAACCCCTTCACTGTGTCATGATGCAAATACACTTCATTGAAGACACCAAAAAAATGCACCTTGATCATAATCATAGTGTTTACTCACATCTCCCCCTAGTGGTGGCTGCAGGTCCGACTCCATGCTGGGGCTCAAGTCTTGCCTCATCACCCAGATGGGCTCTTTGGGCTCGTCTGGTGTGTAGGGTGAACGCACAGTCCTGCTCTTCACCTCTTCGATGGCCTCCTTGATGTCCTTGATGGCCAGGGAGATGGCGTCCCTCTTCTGCCTACTGTTCCTGACCTGAGCTGACTCCTCAGAGGGGCTGCTCATGGAGGATCTGCCATCCTCTCCTTTCCCTCCCTCGTTCACTAGCTCCTGAAGCTTCCCCTCTTCTGCCTGCTCTTCCTCTTTGTGTCTGTCTGTTCCCTGTTCTGTTGCAGGGTGCTGCAGGCTCTGTGAACCCAAACTCTCCTTCACTTCGTCCATGATATGCTCAACATCCTCATCCTGCTCACAGCTGTCGGTGCGTGGGTAGGGCGCGAATTCAGCTTCCTTCTCAGGACTGTCTGATTCACCGTCGGAGCGCTCGTCGTAGTGGTGTAGTCTGGAACCCACAGACTCCTGCTGCCCATACGAATCACGCTCCAGGAGCCGGAGTCCAGCACAACGCTGTTGAGGCACGTCTCCTTCATGGGCTTCTGGGATCTCCTCGTACACATGCTCCTGGACTCCATAGTCAGCGTAGGGCTCGGAATAGGGCTGATCTTCAGGCCGAGGCTGGGTGTAAACATAGTTGGAGTAACCGGGGTTGAGTGCCTCGGCATCGTGTCTGGTTGGTCGCTCCATGTTTTGCAGGGGCTCGTGGGGAAGTGGAGGAGGTTGGGGAGGGTACTGGGGCTGCTGATCAGATTCTGCGCTTTCTGCATATTCCTCTGCCTCAGGTCGTAGTGCCAAACCGTACATACCCTCATCCTCAGGTTCAGCCTCCAGCGCCATGACAGCATCACCCTCGGCCTGGTCCGTGTGGTTATGGAACCCACTCTCCGTACTTGCAGAGCGTGCCAGGGCACTGTGGTCGTCCTCTTCTTCTTCCAGTCGCTGTTGCTCAGCTCTTTCTGCCTCTCTCTGTTGTCTTTCCCGCTCCCTCTGCCGTTGTTGTTGAGCTCTCAGCCGTGCCTCTGTGTCCCCTTGCCTGCGGTAGCGGCTCACTGCTGGCCGTGGGATCGGCCGCTGAGCTTGCTGCTGTTCCACGCCACCTTCTTCAGGCATCCTGCGGGAGGTGCGTGGTCGCCCAGTCCCTTCAGATCCCTCATGACGGCGTTGCCTCTGCGATCCAGACTGGGAGTGGTTGTTTTCACTGCCATTACCACTGTGGTGATGACGAGAGCGGCCCGAGTGTTCGTGTCGTCTGCGCTGGGAGGACGGCTGCTCTCGGCGGCCCAGGTCAGCTTCGGTTGCCTCAACAGGCTCATAGTCCAGCGGCGCCTCCTGATGGCTCATGCCTAGTACAAATGATGATCTACACTTACTGCATCATCTCATCCAGGCCAGGTGCAGCACAGACCAATACAGGGCCTGCAAATACAGCAAGAGGGAACCAGGAGTCAGCCACTAAAGTCTAACACCTCAGTCATACAAAAGAACCCCAAATATAGTTAAATTAGCCAGGAAATGTTTGGTGTTTTAAGTAAATACTCATTCAGTGATGTCACCTAGGTGTGTTGATGTGGTTTAGGACACTGTATTTAGGATTACTGTATACTGTAATCTATAAATATTAAGAACACATTTGATCATACCGTTTACATTTTGCGTACTGTATAGCTGAACACAAACATTATCCACGGAGAAAAAATCCTGGACAAACAGAAATGTATTTTTTACTTTAGCAGACTGTGAAATCCACCCACACATGATGACAAAGCTCGATAGTCAGTCATGCAGCTTGTACTAGTGTCGCTTTATAACAAGTCCCCTAGGACTTGTTATAAAGCGCAAAATCATACCGGAAACCTTGGATCTACGTCGATTATATTTTCCACTTTGAAAGCGACATTAAAGTTGTGAACATTTTATTTTAAAATGATCCAGAAAAATGCAATAAATGTATTGCTTTCCATGAAGGGATTTCACACAGTTATCTTAATAATCCATAAACTGTCAAGCAGTAATCTTTATTAGATTTAAAAGAAAACGTTTTATTTAAGCACCAATCATTATAAAATTAAAAAGAGCTGAATTGACGGGAAACAGCACAGCCACGTGGATTAACAAAATCACATTTAATATATTGTTATGATGTCTGTCCTAATAAGAGACACTTTCCACCATTTCAGGCTAAAATAAGCTCCGACTCCAGTGACTACTTCAACTAATGTAGATGTAGAATCTTCATGCAGCACAGGCCTTCATAATATTGCACACTGTCTCTCTATATTTAGATCATTATGCTTTATAAGGATATATTAGTACTTCTTCCAGCAGCACATCCTTGCTTATAAGCCACATAAGGAGCAAACAAATGCATGAATCATGTTTGCTAAATGTATTCTTCCCATCACAAATATAGTGCTTGAATCAGTGATGTGTCATATTATCAACGTTGACGACAACAATCACAAGTGAACGTATAAATGAGGGACTCGTAAAGCAGCATGGAGCATAAACATGGAGCTGAGCTGCAGAGAGTTTTAACACAAATTGACGGCAGCGCTTTATAAAGTGGCTTATCCTGTTTCAGTGTGTATATTAGATATATTGGGGTAACTTCTGCTCTGATTAGTCATATGAGATAGGGAGAAAGATAGAGAGAGAGAGAGAGAGAGGGAGAGGAAAAAATAGAAGAATCCACCTGGCTCACACATACACATTTGCAGTGAGCTCTGGTTGCCACGGTGATATGCTCCCCCACTGGGCCGCTACTGATGAGTATATTCACACTGCAGAGATGCATGGAACTGTGAAAAACTTCACACTCCCTCCATCTCATAGCAAAGACCTTCATCTTTCCTCCCACGAGAAGTCCTCTTCATTCCAATATAACACCAAAGCGTGCACGTGGATGAGTGCGTGCGTGCATGCGTGTGCGCATGTGTGTGTGACAGAGCGTCATCAGGTCGATAAAGCTAACCAAATGTTTTCCAAAAGGGATGATCACATGATTCAGATTAAGATCGATCTCAGGTGATCACCAAACAGATATTTCCTGAGGCGTCAGAACGCTGCTACACAACATGCGCTCCGTTCAGCTTGCACCTGCTCTCTGCACCTTACGGTCCTGGAACTGAATAATGGAAAATGTACATAATGAGCACAGACGCAAATGTGGAAAAGGAAGCGTACTGTATTTGCTCATTTGAAGCATGAAGCACTATTGATTCATTCATTTCTACCCTTTTTTCCCCAACCACAGAGATGCTTTCAAGAATAACCCAACACCCCACATCCTCCTCATGTCTTTCAACCTAATCTCTAGCTAGCACACGTATGATTTTCACTGACAAGGACTTGACCACATTTCCCTGGACTGATTACAAAACAAAGACAGAAAAGCAGTTTACTCCACACTCACTTATAATGTACAGCAGCACGCTTCCATGACTTTCTTCGGTTAAATGTAAATCAAGTGTAAATTATGAGGATCTAATTGTGTAAGATGCACTGTGAATCTGATCAAACACATAGTCAAGTAAACACGCACGCGACTCAGATTTCCCCTGAATCGCTCATAAATACCATAAAAGCTTAAAAAGCATAAGTCAGCAGAAATCTATTATGTACTGCAGAGGTATTTAACTCACATGTGTGAAGATCCAGTTTCTTAAAAAGGGCAAGGTAAGAAACTAACATGGCGACAGTTATCATGAAAACTTTTAAATGATTAGTTTATGGCTATAAATAACGCAATTCAAAGTGGTTATGCTTTGTTTCTGTAGGGACACTGCATGTTACCACTTTCAACTTTTAACACCACAGACATGGAACAGATAAGACACCGATTTTGAATTTGACGCAGGGAGAATAATAGTATAACTATTTGTCCACGCGTCATAAGTCTTCGACTTTTTAACAAGCCGTGTCATCAGGTCTCTAATCAGACCAGAGACCCATCCAGCCATCCATTCTCTATACCCCTGATCCTACACAGGGAGCCTGGAGAATATCCCAGGGAACTAGGGGTACAAGGCGGGGGGGACACCATGGACGTGGGTGACCCATCGCAGGGCTCAATCACAGACACATTCACACACTGGGGACAATTTGGAAATCCTACAACGCACGTCTCGTGGACTGAGGGAGGAAACCCCTGAAGCACAGGGAGAACATGCAAACTCGGCTCACAAATGGTTGAAGTGGGTTTTCGTACCCCAACCTTGGAGGATGTGAAGCGAACATTCTCTAAACTAATATCTCTAGCCCTGTAGCTAGTCTCCGATCTGAAGCGCGGTCTTCAGTGAAATCATTTACATAAATGCACGATTGGATAAGCAGCAATAATAGATTTGCTACAGAAGCCGAGATAGTTCTTGTTTAGGAAAGGCAAAAGTACAGGTACTTTATTCCGCGAATGCTTATCGGCTCTGCTGCAGTACTTTTCATGCACTCTGTTCAGCCAGTTAATGACCCCTGCTGCACTGTTACATGTTTGCATAGCTGAACAAATCTACACAAGAATAAGACTTATGAGTGGTGCAACAATAAAAGCATCCCCACTAATCGTCTCCATATTCCAGAGCCATCTACTGCCATTAAAAGAAAAGTAAATGGGGCCCTGGCTGGATCTCTGGCTGGGAAAGATGCCGTTACTCTTTCCCATTTCAATTCGAGCATACTAGCCAAACGTTTATAAGGAAGAGAGCAGATAGTGTTTCATTAATGTTTGTTTGGGTGCACTGTGACGGCTGAAGATCAGTCAGAACTGATGCCATTAGCAAACCTGCACTTCATGGAGGAAAGAAGTTTGATTTGACGGACTGGCATCCCGCTGAAAGCGTTCTCCTGCATTGTGCCCAGCATTCTCAATATGGGCTTCGGATTTGGATCCACCAGGACAAACATGTATTTGAAATGTTCATTGACAACAAATGCCTTTAGATGGGATTAGCAAGGATTGCATTAACATGCTTTCTGGGCGTTTTTTCTCTATCAGGGGAACCTGGAGCCTATCCCAGGGAATTCACGGCACTAGGCGGAGGACACCCTGAACAGGTGCCACAATCGCACACACACACACACACACACACACACACACACACACACACACACACACACACTACGGACGATCTGGAAATGCCAACCAGCGTACGACGCATGTCTTTGGACTGCCAGAGAAAACCGGAGTATCAGGGAGAACATACAAAAGCCACACAGAGGGCAGTGTCAGGATTTAAACCCACGACCCAGAGGTGCTAGGCGGACATGCTAACCACCAAGGCAAAGACTAAAAAAAAAAGAAAGAATAACAAAAACAAAAAATATGCAGGAGTTTTCAGAAAAACCTGCAAAAAGTATGCAAATCCAGCAGAATGAATGGGGGGGGCCTCAGTCTAATGCTGTTGAAGGTGACGGTGAAGCTGTAACTACTTACCTTGGCATGAATACAGATGAAGGTCAATAATAAAGGCAGAGCGAACAGGGAAAAGCTGGCAAGCAAAAAACACATTCTGCTGAAACCCTGAAGAACCTTCTTGAGAGCTCATCCCACCATCCATCCCTTCCTCTCTCTCCTTCTCTCTGTGCCAGTCGGCCTTCCCTTTGAGTGAAAAGCAGGTTGGCATGTTAGATCAGTGCGTTTGTCCTTCCCGACCTTTCACTCACGCAGACGTTCCATGAGCCCTCACACAGTCATCTGTCAAGGACAAAGCAGCACACCGAGCACTCTACACAAAGTGAATGAAGGATGGAGGACAACGTGACATGATTTGACTTATTGCAGTGACATCTGCTTTTCACCAAACGTGCTGTGCATGAACCAGTGTGTGTGTGCACGTGTCTGTATGAGACATGAGATAGGGGAATGATGAAATAAATCCTGCTGCAATACAGGATGCAATACAAGAGAGGCAACACTCCATAAGAAAACACGCTCCAAGCTAGAAGTAGTGGCGACAGGAGCTTTGCGGCTTTCAGTCTTCCAGCACCACGTTCTGGAAGGGTGTACTTATTAATGGTAACTTGACACATTTCCTTCCAGCTGCTGACGTGACCAACAACTGAATTTCCTGTATCATTAAAGATATACTCCAGCATTTTTCTAATCTAATCTCTACCTACTACATGTATGACAAAACCTCTGACATGGTTACCCAGTCATGATAAGTCGTAAATATTTGATCGGAGGGTTACAATATAATATATACATATAAGAGATCTCCTCTGGGGTAGGGGGTTCGATTCCCACCTCTGCCCTGTGTGCGTGGAGTCTGCATGTTCTCCCCGTGCTTCGGGGGTTTGTTCTGGGTACTCCGGCTTCCTCGCCCTGTCAAAGACATGCAATGCAAGCTGACTGGCATTTCCAAATTATCCGTAGTGTGTGAAGTTGTGTGTGACTGTGTTGCCACCCCCCACAATTTGCTGAAAAAGTTAACACTGGCGATGATAGAAAGGTGTCAGAACACTTGCTGTGTAGCTGCAGACCGGTCAGTGTGCCCATGCTGACCCCTCTACTCTATTGGTGTGTAATTGTGGATCTTTCTAGAAATAACTGCTTGAAATGATCCACCAATGGAATTCAAACAGTTTTAATCTTGAAATGAATACAAACATATCGAGAAACAGGTTTAATACCGATATGTTTGGTTCATAGCCTAATAATAAATACCTTATTCAACAGATTCAAGATATTTTGACTTGGAAAACATCATTTTGCTACCGTGGATGTGTGTCTCCTCTGAATAGCCATTAATGTTTAGGTGAATGGTGAAGAGCGGATAGATTATTTCAAGAAGAGGGCTTCATTTACTTGCATCATTATGCGATTCAGTGCATGAGGATTATTTACATAAAATGTTTTGCAGAATTTCCATAAAGAATCCAATTCCATAAATAAACAACTGCAGGATTCTTTGTCTGCAATCTGATCCGACGACATCGCCACAGGGACGGTAAAACCACACTTCACAGATCAAAATAATTGTGAATAAATGTGAACAGGCGTTCAACTCTACATTCTCACACACACACAGCTCCATCATCTCTGACAGCATGGAGAAACTGATAGCTCGTTACTCTAACAGGATTATCACTGGTGGCTTTAAACCAATAACAGCAGCTCATCTAGACCGCATGAAATAGCTTCTTAGCTGTGATTGTATTACACATGCTGATGTATACGGAATCAAGGAAGTCAGAGTGACATCACAATGAACAGCTTGACTGATTTACACAGCAGTAAAAAGCGTTCAGTCTTCACCACACCGCCAACCAAATCTGACTATCTTAATAAGCTAGCTAAACAGATGTAGGAGAACAGCGACCACTGGAACACTTCACTGGTGTATATAATATACTGTACTGTCTAGACTTATGTTCCCAAAGGAGTAGTCCTCGCGGCCCAGCATACTTTTAACACTTTGGTTAAGATTTCCATACACAAACTAAACTAGGAGATTAAATGATGTGCTGAATTGGATTAAAGTGTTCAAAGAGGAAAGTCACTTGAGGTTGGAGCACTGCAGTTGAAACGCCCTTTCCAAGGTTATGCTCACATTATAGGCGTAACGTGGAAGAAAAATTGGATTTTTCCATTTTTTTTTAATTCTCTGGTCTGAGTATTTCAAAAACGGATCTTTATCCAAAGACTGATCTTTGCAGGGCGGTGGTGGATCAATGGTTAAGGATCTGGGTTACTGATCAGAACGTTGGGGACTCGAGCCCCAGTACCAGCAAGCCACCACTCTTGGACCCTTGAGCAAGGCTCTTAACCCACTCTGTTCCAGGAGCACTGCATCATGGTTGACTTCGTTCTGACCCCAGCTTCCTATCAAGCGAAGAAAAGAGGTTCACCTAGCTGTAACGTACTGTATATGTAACAAATAAAGGATTCTTCTTCTAATCTTCAACTATCCAGTTTGGGTGAGCCAGTAATCAGCGTAGCCTCACGTTCCTGTTCACGCTCTTGGCCAACAGAATTGGAAACCGATGAGGTCTTCTGCTGTTCTAGCTCATCCACCTCAACTTTCAACATATTGTGCAATCTCAGATGATTTTCTGCTCACCAAGGTTTAAAAAGTTAGTTATTTTATTTACCGTAGACTTCCTGTCAGCTTGAACCAGTCTAGCTGGTAGTCTCTTTAATGGTACCTGCTCGTTTCCACAAACAGAATTGCGGCTCAGTGGATGTTATTTGGTGTTTGCGCCACTCTTTAAACTCCAGAGACATTTGTGTGAGAAAATCCACGGAGATTAGCAGTTTCTGAAATACTCAAACCAGCCAAGAAACAACCATGCCACGGTCAAAGTCACAGAGATAACATTATGTCCCATTCTGATGTTTGATGTGAGCATTAAATGAAGCTTTCCACCTGTATCCGCATGTTTTTATGCACTGCGGCAACATGATTGGCTGACTGGATAATTGCACGAATTATCCAATTATAAAGCAGTGACTGTATATGTCTCAACGTATACGAACATGTGCGTGTGAACCGTCAGGATGCTAAAGCCTAAATGAAGATATACTAGTTAACTAGTAAATCTGCAGCACTACTTTCTTCAAGTCTGATTGCTCCCTGACTGCTCACACTGC
This sequence comes from Prietella phreatophila, assembly GCA_025728095.1. Taxonomy (NCBI): domain Eukaryota; kingdom Metazoa; phylum Chordata; class Actinopteri; order Siluriformes; family Ictaluridae; genus Prietella; species Prietella phreatophila. Next base: position 12,047,854 of record JAOUWY010000046.1, on the reverse strand, counting down.
CATCTGAACAAAGTTGTATGATTATGTGTACTTAGCATGCCAGACTGCAGTACAAAATGCCCTATTGTCTGGTTGACCCATGTTATTGTTGCCTCACTGACAAATCATGACAAATGGCCTGAGATTTAAATGTCACATGCTTACAAACATTCAAAGTATTCATTATTTTTTAAAGCTTGAAGTTTCGACGGCTCTACGTTGACATTCATTTTCATGTCAGATTTTTCTTTCTTTTTTTAATCCAGAAGCTTTTGTGTAATGAACATATCGAGTACGTTTGTGAGACCAAAACATACCCAAATATAGACCTGCTTAATTACAATACTACTGAAGTCGGTTAATTTAATAACAAAATGACTTTCATACACACAGTAGCTCAAACAAAAGGTCAAATAAATGTACATTTCATAACACATCATAGATTTCCTTCAAGGCCAATCTATTACACCGAAGTACATCTCATTCTCTTCAAATGGCGTCTTGAGGACTTTAAAGAGAAGCTGTTAATCAAGATATATTAGCATGCTGTGACCGATATAACTGAGGCTGGTATGGATCTGTTGCCCAACATCCTCTCAGGGCCATTCACATCTGCCTTCGATAATTCTAATTTAGTATGTGATTTACCGTGACTGGATAAGCCAATAAAAAATGTCCAATGCTGAACTAATTACTATTGCCTGGATAATGAGGAACACTGTGACAATTAGGCCTCAGGTCAAGGACGCTCATTGCGAGGGTGCACAGAATCTCTGCAGAGTTTTAACCACCTGTTAACCAATTAGCTTTAGTACAAATACTCCAGCATTTTACAATGTAATCTCCGTTCACCGCTTCTGCAGTGTATGATTACAACATATAGAAAATTCCTTGACATGAGAAAAGAATGGAAAATCTGTTTATCCTAAAGTCACTCATAATGGAAGCCTAGTGCTGGGTGTCAGGGAGTAAATCAACATTTACCATCCATCCATCCATCTTCAACCGCTTATCCGTAATCGGGTCGCGGGGGTAGCAGCTCCAGCAAGGGACCCCA
>JAOUWY010000046.1:12028738-12039095 GCA_025728095.1 Prietella phreatophila | reverse complement strand
ATATATATATACATATACACACATACATATATACACACACACAGTGGATCTGAAAAGTGTACACACCCTGTTAATTAATTAATAGGTTGAGATTTCACAATAAAAAAAGATAGAAATTGTTCTGACATGATTTATTTTGGTTTCATTTTTGCATTGCTAAAAAACGCCATTTTAACAGGGGTGTGTAGACTTTTTAGAGCCACTTTATATTTTTCTATCTAGCTATATAGCTTGCTGGAAACAATAAAAAACCAAAAGCAAAAAAAAAAAAACCCCAAAAATGCATGTTTGGTGTGATTCTTTAACATTGTAAGACTCCAGTAGCTCCGGTTTTAGATTTCTTTTCCAGAATGTTAAAAATTTCTGTCCTGTCCAAAATTCTGGAAATATCACAAGATTATTTTTGCTATAGCACCCACGCTGTCGTACTGGCTGGATGCACAAAATCAACCAGACTTTGATGGGAAACAGAAGGGAAAGATACGATTTAAGCTCCCTGTGTGCAGGCTACAATAGACACTCACCTCATAGGCTCATCTATCCCGTGGGCTATCCAGGAAGAAAGCAATGGAGGTTTGCTTTTCTCAGAGGACAGAGGGAATATGCAGTCTCTCAACTCCAGGTTAGTGCAGGGTCGGACACAGCCACACATTTAACTGTGCACAAACAGAGACAGAATTTAAAGTCAGAGGAGCAGTAGTAGTGCTGGAGTACAAAATAAAGGGGAAGAACATCACTGGATAATGATTAAGAGTGTTGAAAATATGTTCAATTAATAATTACCATTTATAGCTAATTTAAGTTCTGCTTAAACAATTCGCCAATCAGCCATAACATGAAAAACTCTGACAGGTGAAGGGAGTAACATTGATTATCTTGCTACAGTGGCACCAGTCAAGGAGTGGGATATATTAGGCAGCAAGTGAACAGTCAGTTCTCGAAGTTGATGTGCTGGAAGCAGGAAAAACATACACGTGTTAAGATCTGAGCGACTTTGACAAGGGCCAAATTGTGATGGCTAGACGACGGAGTCAGAGAATCTCCAAAACGCAGGTCTTGTGGGGTGTTCCCAGGATGTACTGATTAGTACCTACCAAGGAAGGTGGTTCAAGGAAGGATAATCGGTGAACTGACGACAGACAGACAATCTGATGTTCTGCTGGGAAACCTTGCGTCATGGAATTCATTTGGACATGCATCATCTATCTAAAGGATGGTTGCAGACCAAGTACACTTCATGACAACGGTTTTCTCCTAATGGCAGTGGCCTCTTTCAGCAGGATAATGTGCTCTGACACACTGCAAAAATTGTTGAGGAATGGGTTGAGGAACCTGACAAAGACTTCAAGGTGTTGACTTGGCCTCCAAATTCCCCAGATCTCAAGCTGATCAAGCATCTGTGGGAAGTACTCCACAAAGACAGTCAGATCCATGGAGGCCCCACCTCGCAACTTACAGGACTTAAAGATCTGCTGCCAACGTCTTGGTGCAAGATACCACAGCACACCTTCAGAGGTCTTGTGGAGTCCATGCCTCGTTGTCAGAGCTGTTTTTTGGCAGAACAAAGAGGACCTACACAATATTAAGCAGGTGGTTTAAAAGTTATGGCTGATCGGTACATATTAAAGCTTTTCTTTATTTACATTCACCTCACCTCCCCAATAAAACAACATACTTTACACAAGCATGCATATCAATTAAACACGTAGAGTTGTGAAGCGATTCTGATAGGTAAGAAGGTGTTGATTAATTTTTTTTTAAAGCAGGTCTGACTGATTTCAGCTACAAGGCAAACCACAGGTTTACATTAAGTGCAGGTTTTCTAACATGTTATTAAGCATTGGATAAAATATTTTAAAGCATATTTTATGCATAGCTGTATAGCATGCACAAAATTTTCAAGCCTCAGTGTGGCCTAAATGCTGCTATTCAAATCAATTCTTCTGTTTCTAGGGTTTACTACAAAGAGCCCAACTGAACAGTGATTACTTAATGTGTTTATATTTAAAAAGAAATGGATAAATGGAGATCATTAGGCAATATTACAGGAGGTCAGGAGCAGAAAGAAATAACTGCAGGAGTCGGCTTGCACAGTCAGAATTTCTGTTGCAGTGGGCTTAAAAAAAAAAAAAAAAAAACAAAAAAAAAAAAAACACATTCCCGTGCACAGCTCTAACCTGAAGCACATCACAGTGCATCTATTAATTAATAGCACAACAGGAAGCCAATGAGTGCAACTGAAAGCATTTTCTAGTTCTCTGGAGTCTGCAGCTGGGTTGCAACGCTCACTCAAGAGACAGCAGCAGCTCTGGATGTCTACAGAAACTCAATTTAAACCAACAGCCCTACTGTTACAACCAGTAACTACAGCTGTAGACACAGCAGGGAGCTAGGACTACAACTTCTAAATGTTGGGCAGAAAATATTCATTTCTATCCACCACATCTGTACTGTACGTGTAGTTATTTTGTCCTATTTACCCAAAACTCACTTATAATGAAATGTTCCGTCTGAATAAAGTATGGTTGCATTTATAATACCTTGGTACAACCAGGCGGCTGTGTCTAAGTTGGTAGACCGGGTTGTCCACTAATTGTAGGGTTGGCGGTTTGATTCCTCTGTGCAAATGACTTCACACACCGAAGTGTCCTTGGGCAAGACATTGAACCCCAAGTTGCTCCCGATGGCAAGTTAGCTCTGCTACCATTGGTGTGCGAGTGGGTGTGTGAATGGGTGAACAACACACAGTGAAAAGTGCTTTAGAAACGCTAAGGTTAAAAAAGCGCTATATAAGTGCAGACCATTTACCATTTAGATAGAAACAAGACCTGCTAGATCTGGCTGATTTCAACATTGGAAAAAGGTTTCTGTACATTTTCGGTCACAGGGGATCAGGGATAACACCATCATCCTGCCTCTGATGTACTCAACAAGTCAGCAACAGTAGCTTGCAGGTAATCAGCTCAGTTGCTGCAATGGTGTGAGCACTGGACCAGTAATGATACTAACAGCTCTGATATCAACATTGCATCTCTGGTCACCTTATTTACATTTACATTACATTTATACATTTAGCAGACGCTTTTATCCAAAGCGACTTACACTGTGTCTCATTCACACACCAGTGGTAGCAGAGCTGCCATGCAAGGCACTAACTTGCCATCAGGAGCAACTTGGGGTTCAGTGTCTTGCCCAAGGACGCTTCGGCATGTGGACTCACCCAGGCCGGGAATCGAACTGCCAACCCTACGATTAGTGGACAACCCGCTCTACCACCTGCACCACAGCCTATTTCTGACCACTGAATAGCCAGACTGGTTCGAGCTATCAGAATGGCTACAGTAACTCAGATAACCACAATGTACAATTGTGGTGAGCAGAAAAACATCTCAGAATGCACAACACTTCGAAAATTGAGGTGGATGGGCCACAACAGCAGAGGAACACATTGGCTTCCACTTCTGTCAGCCAAGAACAGAAAGTTGAGGCTGCAGTGGGCACAGCCTCAACAAAGCTGTAAAGTTGAAAACTGGGAAAAATGTAGCCTGGTCTGATGAGTCTCGATTTCTGCCGAGGAACACAGATGGTAGGGTCAGAATCTGGCCCCAACAACATGCATCCATAGACTCAACAGTCCAGTCTGGTGATGTTTTCTCTGCACATTTTGGACCTTTTAATACCAGTCAATCATCACTTGAATGCCACAGACTATTTGAGTATTGTTGCTGCCCATGTGCATCTCTTCCTGGCTACAATTTACTCATCTTCTAATGTCTACTTCCAGCATGATAATGCGCCATGTCACAAAGAAAAAGTCTTCTCAAACTGGTTTCATGAACATGACAATGAGTTCAATGTTCTTCAGTGGCCTTCCCAGTCACCGGATCTGAATCCAGGAGAACATACTGGGAACAGGAGATTCGCAGCGTGAAGGTGCAACTGTAAATTTGACAGGAATTACATTATGCAATCATGTCAACATGGACCAGAATCTCGAAGGAATGTTTCCAACATCTTGTGGAATCCACGCCATGAAGAACAGAGGCTATGTTGACAGAAAGGGAGGCCCTATTCAGTATTAGTAAAGTGTTCCTAATAAAATGCTCCATTAGGTGAGTTATTGAGTTCCTAACACAGGTAAATCCAACATACATGTTGTGGGCATGTGAATTTATAAAAGATCAAATGCAACTTGCGCAGCCACACGTACTACAACGAGAGCTTATAATACAAGACAAAAACTGTTTGTATTAAAATGAGGTTTATGTACAAATGGAACTTTCACGGTGATGAGCATGTGTACATCATGCTTCAAGACACTCACTTCACTGTGATTTATAGAGGAAATGTATTTTCCAGCGAAAATCAATCCTGAAAATCATACACATTTCGTCAGAAGAATACATTCATCTGTATAATTCACCTTTTCGAAGACAGGATTACATGTTCAAAGAAGAGAATAAAACAAACCCTAGAGAATCTAACAGAACTTGGTTTCAATTGTGGACAGAGCAGGTTTGAAAAACTTTTCATCTGACTGTTTTGGTGTCTCAGCATGTTCCGATTAATTTGAAACGGACAAGTGTAACATATTTCAGTGACTGAGATAAAAGGATCAGTCATAGCCTTAACCACGGACATAACACGGCTCACTTTCAATCTCGAAATAAAGATCATAGCAGCATGGTTTTACAATCTATCAGTTATATATTCATTATGATATGAAATGTAAAAAACACCAGTTCCAGAGCTTGATTTTTCTTCAGAAAAACTACCACACTCACACTAAGACACAGAGTGCCATGCTCTCAGGCTACTGTCAGTATCTGGGCCAGAGTTTCCCCACACACCTGTCCTTGGCTGACAGCACCATTTATGTTAGTGCCATGTTCAAGTCTCCTGCAGGCTATTTTTCATCCACCAGTTAAAAGCACACCTACCTCAGGGTGTGGATGTGTGTGTGTGCGTGATGGATGCATTTGTTTTCTTTCACTGTTCATTTGTGTTCACGTGACTCGCGTGATACAGGACGGTCTAGTCACATGCATAAATGTTATTGGGCATGAACTAGTTTCCCAACCTCAATAAATAAATAAAATAAATTAAAAAAAAAAAATTTTAAATAAAAAAACGAAAAGAAAAATCGGTTCCTTTTTCGGTTCCTTTTTGCTCCCTATTCCAGTGACTTCTCAGTTTTCAGAGACGCTGTGCTGTCCTTTTGCTTCCCACTTGCTGACTCTCTCCCTCACCAATAACATGATCTGACAGCGAATTGATGCTCCCCTAATGTGCCGAGACATTTCTGCATCGTTACTACAATAACTCGGATTTTGTTTTTCGAACATAGTAGCTGAACTGAACAATAGGGCATCACCGAGTTCCTGTCTGGCCCTTTTCGTTTGCGCTCATATCCAACGGACCAAAAAAAAAACAAAAAACGATGACTAATAGTTGCGTAATGGAGAAATCGGCAAGATTTGAACACGAGGATGTGAGACCTTCATGAACAAATAACAAATGATAAGATCGAGTTCCTTTCTGTTAAAATGACGCATTTCATTTATATAACAGTGTTCTGGAAATATCACCAGTGGGTCTTGTATAGGTTTACAACACCCTCTTATCAATGAGAATACACAGATTGGATTGATTCTCTTTTCTACTTCTAACAACAAACTTTTTTCCTAGTTATCACTTGAAGGTTTAGACATGATAGAAATGAAAGCATGTTCTAATATTAGCAATCATACAGTGATCTGGGGGGGGGAAGAGAGAGAGAGAGAGAGAGAGAGAGAGAGAGAGAGAGAGAGAGAGAGAGAGAGATGGTGTACTATTGCAAATGTGTATAATGGCTCCCGATGGAGCTGCATGTGAGGAAGGGTGATCTTTAGGTTGAGGATAAACATATAACAGTCATACTCTCATCCTTATCACACACTGTCATTGTGTCATTAACCACGCTGTTCTCCTCAAACCTGGCACTCTCATCAATAACAAGATCACGTCGTTGGGTGGGGTCGCAGCTACAGGAAGGGGTTTCCAGCTAGATGTGTTGAAATTTACTGATGCAGTGCACATGTCTGCCATTAAACTAAACAGAATTTCCAATTCAAAAGTGTAGAGAATTCAGTCATGCGAAAAAATAAGTACAGCAAATATTTATCATCTTTGAAAAACAGTGCCTATTAACAAAGTTGATATAGTATAAACCACAAGGAAAATTAGCTTTTTAAATATTTTTTAAATAAAATTAAAATCTTTGCCTCAGATTAAAAGCTGTCGCTCCAGGATTTTTGCGATTGCTGAAATTAACACGACATCGAAAATATACACCAGATTTTTTTGCAGATTTGGGCCAAGACACATCCTGTGACGTCATCGCAAAGTGCATTTAGCCAAAGCCCTCTTTGATTCACGTGCGTTGAACAAGAGTAAAGCTAAAGGGTCTCGTTTACCAACAAACATCACTGCGAAAAACAACTTCATGTAAGTGCGATTTCGCCAATTCAAGTAGTTTTCCGCTAAAAAAACCTCACACAATTTTGAAAAACCCAGCAAAATCAAGCATTTTTGGCCGCAGTAATCACCAAAAAAAAACTCTGTACAGACTGGTTCCCCATTAAAATCACTCTTACATGTACAGTACAAATGGCATCACTGCATGACAAATTTTGCACTAAACTTGGGTCTGAGAAGGTGCTGATGGACCAATTTAGAACAAATCCTCATTTTCATTCTCGATCCTTGCTGCTTTCAGTGGTGGAGAGGGTAATGTTACCCCTCACTGCTCCAGAGTCCCCCTTCCACCCGGATCCCAGGTTACAGTCAGTATGGAGCGGGCTTCCTCCAGGTACTCGTTTTCTCCCACTGTCCAAAAACATGCTGGTAGGTGTATCAACCACACTAAATTGCTCCAAGGTGTGAACGTGCATGTGCGTATGGTAGCCCATCATAGACTGAGGTCCCATCCAGTGTGCATTCCTGCTTTGTGCCTGGTGGCTCTGGATGAATGTTTTGATCAACCTACTAAAGCAAGAAGTCGAAGCACTCATCCAAAAAAAACAGCAGAGCAGTGAGAAACATCACTTTTACTTCTCTATTTATGACCAACAGCAATGAACAGGGCTTGTTCATTTAAAGCGTATACTCATCCTATATCATTCTTATTCTCCTACATAATGGAAACAGTGCATCTTAAGACCCGGACGAAGCTCAGAAAGTGCATCCAAGAGCAAACAGCTCAGTCAGACTGCACCATCTTCTCACCCATTAAACAGTTCATATGTGCCCATTTGCTCTGGAGAGCTGTCTTGGGGCAGTGAGGACTATACACACAAACACACACACACGGCATTAAACCCCTTCACATTAAGCAAGGCTAATCTGAGCCAGAGGCCAGCTCAGCTCCCAGAGAGCACTCGCTGTCTCCCAGGCAGACCCGCTATCATGTGGGGCGACCTTTGCAAACTCAGGAATTTATCCCAGCATGCCACACACACACACACACGATTATTTTTATGAAGCTGTGTTCAAATTATGGGCTGAAAGTAAAACTTTTTGTATGAGTAATGCTTATAAGATGACATTATCATTAAAATACAAAAAAAAAAAAAAAAAGCCTGTCAGACTGCCAGAGAGAGAGAGAGAGAGAGAGAGAGAGACGTGTCCTCGTGCGGGTTCGTCCCCGCGCCTCCAAATAAAGGCATTCGAGTGTGAATGTGACGCTGGAGACCTCTTTTCCCCCAACATCTAATCACACAGCACAATCATTTGGCATATATTATGACAGTAGCAATTACACAAAGGTGCGTGACACCATTATTGCCATTTGCTGGGGAGATGATTATGCTAATAGAGAGATGTATGGCAGGTGGCACACACACTGGCAGCTGCCAGCCTGTCTGGCTTCCTGCTCTCTCTCTCTCTCACTCTCTCTCTCTCAGACGCACACTCCCTAACAATACAAACACTTAAATCCAGTCCCAAGATATGTAATTAGCCTTCACTAAGATTTTGAAATTCCTGAGGACTGGATAAACTGGGAAGTGTGGGAGTACATCTGTCCAGATGCTGAAATAGCTGTTATAGCTGGCTGCTTTAAAAATTCCACCAGGCACATAAAACGCAGCAGCCTCCGAGTGTGTGAGGCGTTCATTAATGTTCATCACTACCTGCGCCTGCAATTACGCCGTCCGCTACAGACTGCGGCGCTTAGGTGAGGCAGACGCTCGATTCCGAACGCGTTCGCTTCACGTTTCCGACTTAATTAGTTTTGTTGGGGAAAATAGCGACGCTGAAGCGGGGAACTTAAACGCCTCTAGGTTTTAATAAGCAGTGAAGCGGAGAAGGGGTTCTGCGATTAGCCGACGGGAGATGACGCGCAGGTATTGGAGAATGTGGCGTGGATTTTGTCCGGACGTCTGAACATAATCGAAGACTTGGCCAGGCTTCGGTGGCTTCACACGTTTTTTGGTCGTTGTTTTCCCATTCTTTTGTCCGCGCTTCGATGAAAAGGGAACCCCTGTCTCCATTTTCCCAGCATTCACTCTGATGGGGGAAGCCCTCTCCTCACCTCTGCATGGAGTCTGCCTCTACATGAAAGCCCTGGAGATCCCTGCCAACAAAAATCAATGTATGGACGTTCAGAGCAGTTTTCAAGGTTTTGTAAGACAAATCTTTGGAGCATGAGCCGGTTTAGTGCTATTGAGCCGGGTTTCGATCAGCCGGCCTGGGTGAATAATGCGAAGGCGCTTGCTCACTTCACCAGCTCTCGAAAATGAACACCGGAAGCGTCCGTTTAAAAAACGCAACCAGAACGACTCGCGGTAATCTCTCAATCTAACGTCTCACCGGGGGCCGAGCTGGAGTGATCGGCTCTGCTCATAACAGAGCTCACTGTATCTCCTGCACATTCTTTTGCTAATTAGAAAAAGAGCCGAGACGAACTATTAAAAGACGGCCTATTGTCCGAAATCGTCATGGAAGCTGGAATTGAGACGTCACATGCCCGCCATGATGAGCTAATGAGTTAAATCGATAATGAGTTCGCGTACGATGTTTTATAACCCGAGTTACGACACAAACCCGGCGTAAACAGAATTACTCGCGATAAGCCATGATTAAAAACAATGCAACACGACGTACTTTATAAAGATGGTGTGTCTTGGTGTGTCTTAGGGGAGACATGGCACCTATACAATCCCCGTCTGTTGGAACCAGCTCATTTTTCGAGGTAATTAACTTTGCCATTGTTTTTTTTTTTTTGGAGGCAATTAAAGAAACATCAGTTCTTATCAGTGTGCAGGCGGTTTGAAGTGTATTCTCTGTGTTTCTCGTGTGTGCCGGCTTTCTCTTGGCTGAAGCTTGTGAAGATAGCGTGTTCGTGTATCGAGTAAGATAAAAGGCACAATTCAGGGTTTATCTATCTGTGTGTGTTTGTAGGAGACAGACTGACAGAGAGAGAGAGAGAGAGAGAGAGAGAGAGAGAGAGAGAGAGAGAGAGAGAGAGAGGATTCAAATTCAGATCGCTGATTATTTCACCATCTCCCAGTTTTTCCATGCATGCCTAAAATCTTGAGAATCTCCTCCAAGTAAGTCGGTCCACTCTACCTTCTTTCCAAACAGCCATTACACCCTCTTACTTCTCCAGCGCTTCCTGAAGAGTGCCATCTACCCAAGCTTAAATAGCAGAAAATTGCATCGCTTTTCCTCGGCCCATCTCCTCTGTCTCTATTAACCTGCGGGAGAACGGAAAGGACGGGCCTGCTGGCATGTGAGCCCGGCTGATGGGCTGCTGATGGACCAGCGGGACGAGTTACTTCCTGTTCTTCCTGGTACTGCTGGCTCATTCAGCGAGGGACTAGTGGCCATCATTTTGACCCTTAGAAACATCACAACTTGTACCTTCTAAGCTTAAGATTCTCAAGCCTCTTTAAAGAGAATTTAATGGCTGCTATTCCAGACGGGGTTAAGCATGAACACCAGCCCAGGCTTATCTACTACTTGCGCCATTCACGGGTGTCTATATCAACGATACAGACTTAGTTCTGAGGACAATCCCACGAGCGCTGCGTGTGCTTCAGTCCTGTCTCCGTCCCCGTCCTGTCATTGGTTGGTTTCCTGAACACGTCATCTCTCTTTGTCTCGTAATGATTGCTAAGGATCACACTTATTCACTGTTGCCTTCATGCATACTGGAACACATCCGTCCATCCATCTTCTACCGCTTATTCCTTCTTCAGGGTCACGGGGAACCTGGAGCCTATCCCAGGAAGCATCCTGCACGAGGCGGGGTACACCCTGGACAGGGTGCCAGTCCATCACAGGGCACAATCACATACACACTCACACACCCATT
>JAOUWY010000046.1:11999525-12015782 GCA_025728095.1 Prietella phreatophila | reverse complement strand
TTGTGCCCTGCGATGGACTGGCACCCTGTCCAGGGTGTACCCCGCCTTGTGCCCGATGCTTCCTGGGATAGACTCCACGTTCCCCTGAAGAAGGAGTAAGTGGTAGAAGATGGATGGATGTTTACAAATTTCCAGAACACAAATTAACTCCTCCCCTTGGTGCAGCAGTGGCGCTCAGCCCTGCCCACGTTCTTTAACACAGGTGGCTCTAGGAAAGGACAAAGTGGGCAGTGACACCGTGTCAACAAATTTGGACTCCACTCCAAAAAGACTTTGTGGTTAACACATTTGCATCGCACCTCTGGGATTGGAGGTTTGAATCCCGCCTCCACTCTGTGTGCCCAGAGTTTCCATGTTTTCACCATGCTTCAAGGGGTTTCCTCTGGGTGCTCCATTTTCCTCCCCAAGTCCAAAGATGCTGTAGGCTGATTGGCAAATCCAAATTGTCCAGTGTGTGTGCGTGTGTGTGATTGTGCCCTGCGATGGGTTGACACCATGTCCAGGGTGTCCCCCACCTTGCTCCCAGAGATCCCTGGGATAGGCTCCAGGCTCCCCCACGACCCTGTGTAGGATAAGCAGTATGGAAAATGGACGGATGGATGGCTCAACCAATTTCTAAACGCAAACATTTGTTTTTGTTAAAATGCATATAAAATGAAAATGTTGTTGAATACTTTTTGAGACATTTCAGCAATATTGCACAATACTGTAATATTATATATTATAATATATAATACTGAACGTCAATACGATTCGATTTGGCCACAGCTACTCACCACTGTGCTGACATTTGGTGCAACAGCAAGAATGCGAGTGTGATATGGCTTTTAAACAACAGCTCTATTCATAAGAAATTTATATTGAGCAACTGATATTTCAGACACAATATGGTTTTGCTCATTTTTGCTCCATTAATGGAAATATTTGGATAAACAACTGGATAGAGCGTTACACATTGCCATGCAATGTATACACTGACTGATAGCCCTTAGTACTGTATGTGTAATAACGGGTTCAATGTCACAAACTAATGTAAGGAATTAGAACTGTATGTAGAATTTGTCTCGATTTGAGTTTTATGTAGAAAAGCAGCGGGATACAAAGAGTGAAATGTTCCTTTGCTGTTATCAGCACTCTTGCAACCAATGAAATTAGTGGATCAGAACTAACTATTGTACAATATGATATAACCATAGGAAGGGTCAAGTATAGAAAGATACTCTTGACAGAGCACTTGTTTGTCAGTAGAAGATAGCCAAGCAGGGATCCAGAGTCACCTTTCTTTGGTAGAATGCGAGTTTGAATCCCAACGATTCGAGAAGGCACGATTGGCCGTGCTTTCTGTGTAGGAAAGATGGCTTTCCTCTCTCCTTTTAATTAGAATGATAACAGCTTGTGTGTACAGAGGAGGGCAGTTGGCAGTTTCCTCTGACTGTATTCCACTGTCCTGTGGCACAACATGAGCAGACTGTGTTTCGTAGGAAGACATCTGAGCACCTCCACCCTCCCGGTTTGTTAGCTATCATGTGCTAGGGAAGAAATTGGTAGTGTGGGGGAATTGGCAATGATTGTAATAACCAATTAGGAAACTTGCTACAAGCATTACATTCTTCCTGCTGCTGTACTTTGTATGACCGTCTTGGAGTAGGTGCTTGGATTTTGCAGAAAGGAACCGGCTGTTTCTCAATTCTAAGAACACATAGAATGGACTTAAGTTTTCATGAAGACGGGTCTTGCCAGGCTACCTTGGAAGAATAAACTCTGAAAGACAGGATGACATACTGTAGAATGCATTTTTGCATGAATTGAGATGTGCTGCAGTCTTCCTGTTGTGCAGTGGACTGTCCCAGCACATTTCTAGTAGTGGGACAGGGTCCTCATCTCTTCAGCACTCCCTAAGTAATGTTTCAGCTGGTTAACAGATTTACTGTTAAAGGGCTGATTAACCAAAAGTTAATTAAGCATGTTTTAACACAGTAAGCTCTCTGTTTGCAACTGTGACCTCACGTTAACTGAAAACTAACTTCGCTAACGAGTTTGCTGTTGCTTCAGGAAGGAAGCTAGCGTAGATTTATTAAAACACATCTGAAGGATACATTCAACGTTAACAACCTCATATGTATCTCAATCTAAATCACATGTCAAAATGCTTACTTTTTAGATGCATATTTAGATTCTTGTCATTAAAAGGATGTTAAAACTACAGGTACGGGTCAGTCTTCAGTCATCCGACCATTGTTTTGCCGCAATGATTTCTGGGACCTCAAGCGGGTTCGGTGCGGTCAGGTCTGCATCCTCGATATCAAGAGCACATCCAGGTAATTTCATGCGTACCCGGTACTTGCATTCTTATACCTGAGTATTGGAATCGAACTTGGGCGGTGGACGATGACATAGAACAAGTACACAAGGAGACAAGATCGCATAAGAATGCATACTGAGAAATGGCTAGAGTCTCAACTGGCCAATCAGAAGCTTCTAAAGGTCATTACATCAATTTCTGGGATATTCCAGGTTGTTTAAGGAGATTGTGAATGTAACATTTCTGACCCACTGGAATTCGGATATTGTGAATTAAAGCTGAAATAAGTCTCTCTAATCGATTGTTTTATAATGTGAACACAGTAGCTGCTTTAATTAACTTACCAAAAAAAAAAACCCACAACCCAAGCATGAAATATTTGGAGCTGTGAAAAACTGAGCTTGACTATCACTAGCCTAGGTGTATGAAAACGTTTGGCTTTAACTGTACATGACAAACAGCTAATTTAATCCTATTACACATATCTTGATGTAGAGTGAATAAGACAATGACTTTGATTTATAACGTTTTTGTAAATACTGGAGAACTGGAGGATTACGGCTGTAGTTGAACGTCAAAGTTATTACAGTACAAATCTTCATATGATGGAGTGAAAAAGAATGCAATTATGTTTCTCCAGAAACATTTATTTCATGTGGTAGTCAGCTGACAAAAACAATTACTGTGGATACAAGTCTTTTTTAAATCTACAAATAAATATACATAACACGTTAGATTTGTTAGCAACCTACAGTACCTTATGTAAACTTACCTAGAAATATGTGAGAAAGCACTACAGAAAGTACTGTTACCTCTTCCCAAACCTTGATGAAAATTGGGAGACTGAATCTGCATAGATGCCCCAGCGTCATTCAGGTCATGTCGTATAAGTTATGGCAAAAACAGGCAGTTAATACGCAGACATAATATGAGAAAGAAAAGTCATATGAACATCAATTTAGTTAATACAATGGTACTGAATATACTCCAGGCTAGATTTATGGTCAAAGCCCTAAAAATATAAGACTTACAAAAGAAGCGATTCTCAGAAACTTTGCTTTTCTCCTGGTAACATAAGACTGCATGATGGCTCTGGTTCAGCAGGTTTCGTCGCAGAACTTGTACAGCAGTAGCTGCAAAAGTGTATGGAAGGAAAAGCTAGGTGGAAGATTTTTCTCCTTTTTTGGGCCCCTTTGGACCATGGAAGCAGGAAAAACATCACGAAGGCATGTTTGTTTCCAATAATCTCCAAACAAGTAACAGAAATGGCAGCTTACTTAACAAAAATATGACAGCTGCTACAAGTAACAGACATGTACAAAGTATGAGTTCAGGTAAGTACATCTTACCACAGTGTAACAGGGGCAGTATTTAGCGTAACCAAGGACTGATTATACACTTGCTGACTGCTTTATTAGGAACATTAATATACACAAATAATTGCATTAATGCAATTATCCAATCCAATGTGGCAGCAGTGCAATGAGTTAAATCACAAAGATACAAGTGAAGAGCATCAGTTAATGTTCACACCAAACATCAGAATGGAGATGGTATGTGATCTCAGCGAGTAGGTTGTTTGTGCCGGACGGGCCGGTTTGAGTGTTTCAGAAACTGTTGATCTGGGAATTTTCATGTAGGAAAGTCACTAGAGTTTACACAGAATGGTGCAAGAAACATCCTGTGAGTGGCAGCTCTGTGGGCGGAAACGTCTTGTTGATGAGAGAGGGTAGATGTGAATGGAGAGACTGGTTCAAGCAGACAAGAAGACTACGAGAACTCAAATAAAAGCATCACTCTTTATAAGCACTGAGAGCTGAAATGCATCCCAGAACAAGCAACACATCGAATCTTGAGGCAGATAAGCTACAACAGCAAAAGACCAGATCGGGCCGGGCCCTACTCCCGTCAGCCAAGGACAGGAACCTGAAGCTACAGCTTAATAAAACTGGACGACTAAAGACTGGAAAAAGACCAGACGATGGTTGCTGCTTATTGGATGATATTTTTTTTTCTTCAGTTTTTCACACCGTTCTATATAAACTCTACAGACTGTTGTGTGTGAAAATCTCAGAAGATCGTCAGTTTCTGAACTACTCAAACAACCACCATGCCACGGTCAAAGTCACAGAGATCCCACTTTTTCTCCCTGCTTCTGAAGCTGGATGTAAATATTACACGAAGCTCTTAATCTGTATCTGCATGAGTTTGTGCACTGTGCTACTGCCCCAAGATTGGCTGATTAGATCAGGACCTAATACAGTGCTCAGTGAGGGCATTAAAAGCATATCCTTTACCAACTAGAACATAATCCTGTATATCTTCAAATTACTAAAAACCTGCTTTAATGTCCTGACAAGAACATTGTCGAGGTTCAGAGAACAAAACCAAGAGTTATAGGATGAACTCCATTGTATTGACAGTCTACCTATCAATGCATTTGGTTGTAGAGTGAAGGAAGAATGGGCTTTATTGCCAAGCTACTGCACCCCAGAACAATGTGGTGCGAGCCCTAGGCTGGGCCAAAAAAATAAAATAAAATCTCAAAACAAAAAACGTAAATAGCCCTCGATAAAGTTATTTGATCACTATACAAATGTGGAAATGGAACACTTCATTTCGTATCGTCACTGTGCAACTGCGCAAATATTACTTCCTAAGACATTTCACTGTACACAAAATTGAAAAACCTAGTCTAGTTCTTAGCTAAATTACAACGTCAGTTTGGATTTTCCAGAGTATCGTTCTTAATCAGACACAAGTTGTATCTGAGGAATAAACCTAAAGGTGTTCTAGATATGTTTAAGAACTTCACTGTGTTATATTATCAATATAAATCTATTGTCTTACTAGTAAATGGTTTTGATTATGTGTAAAAAGATAGTATAGTACATTTGAAAATTACAGAAACGTATGCTTTCCTACAAACAAACGTGCCATAAATGACTTCTGCTTTACAAGATTGACCTATCTAAGTGTTATAAGAGGCCAGTCATTTCTAATGCACAGCTAGATCGACCATGACTGTCTACAGCCGGGTTTACATTGTGCGATTTCAGTGGTTTGTGAAGATTATACCAAGACATGGCGTATGAAAAGATCCCGTTAACATCTAGGTCGCATTCTACGACTGACTGGTATAACGTGTTCGTCTATATGATGAAGATGTTTTATAAAGACCGAAAAACATTCTGCTTATGCCATCAATCGGTGCGATCACGGCTTGCACAAAGAGCAACATTCATCCACGTAAGCTTGAGGTAATAAGGACAATTTTTGCGTGTGTCCATAATCATGTTGTCAATACACATGCTACTACTGTATTTGTAACTGTCCAAGTTTCCCATAATCCTACACTACCCTCCAATTGGTGGATTCGAGATGAGCATTGTAACAGATTTGATATTTACACATTTCTGACACAGCCAGAACTTTTTTTTTGGAAACAGCGGAACTGAACCACCAGCCCTGCGAGAACACTATCGCAGATCTCAACTCACGACCAAAGAATTCTCCTACGATGTGCGATTTTGTCCGCGACACGAAAACAAGGCCACAAAAATCGTACGGCGTAAACCCGGCTGAAGTGTTTCGTTTGAATAAAGTGTGATACGAGTGATTCTATCATGAAATTGATCTCAATGCTTTGCATAAATATAGTTCAAAAGTAGTGTTACAAGAGAAGCAGCATCTGTCAACCCAGGCCTGTTAAAGCCTTCTTTTGTGGCTGCAGAAAATTAGCACCATTCGACAAGTGTTAGACTTGTAACTTGTACTGATTTTAAATCACGACACCGTCCTCACGGGCCGATGAATCAAGAAATGCTCGCAACTCTATTGCAAATTCCCCTTCATAACGAAAACTCAGGACACGTAAAAGGAATAAAATCGCAGTGTTTGTGCTTCAACGCTGAGATTCTTCCGAAGGCATGACACCTGATGGTTAGGTCTAGACAAGACAATCTTATCCGGAAAGGGCCGGCGTGGCTGCAGATTTTCAGTCCATCCAAGCAGGAGCCACACCTGATTCCACCTGTTTAATCAGTTGATCTTAGTTTTCAATAGACTCAGGTGTGTGAAAACCTGCATCCACACCGACCCTTTCCCGATAAGACTGGACACCCCTGCTCTAGATCTTCATTTAATAGTGATAAACATGCTTCTGGAGTTCATCGTGAAGCCTGAGCCACTGCTATGCCATTACATAGGAAATAAAGAAACCTAGAAACTGCACAAGCACGGCCCATTTCCGTTGTGTATTATTAGCGGTGTGTTAAAAGTATTAATAAATGCTGATCCCAAATGGCTCAGCCTACCGTGTTTCGAACGTTTCTGAGAAACTCTGTGATTGTGCTTACATCATTAGCTGGAGCAAAGTGCTCGGAAATTTGTTTAAACCTGTACAAAAGTTTAAAGAGCAAATAAACAGGCAGACAAGTATCCAAAGCCTGTCTGCTCTTAATGAAACAGAAGGAAGTGGGATAGGAACAGTTCAAGCTCCAATGTGTGCACTTGAGTCTCTTGACAGGAAGTGTACAACCGAAGGCAGCATCATGAAGACGACTTGCACTCGTTTAAATTGTGCAAAAAACAAACCCAAGAAAACCTTAGGAAATAAACAATATAAAATGTTTCAAATAACTGAGAAAAATTATTTAAAAAAAAAAAAAAAAAACAGACCTGAGATATCAAGTACCTGACTGAACAAAAGCAGATACTGCAGACCAGCATTACTCATCACTTGGTTCATCATGAAGGGGAATTCATTTGCAGAGCTTCTCTGACAGTCTGGCCTTCTTCAGTCGATGGTGCCCAAACTAAGTTGATCCATCATCTTGAGCTACTGACCTATGACAGAGTCCAGCCACTTCCTGTATGAGTCAGCAAAACGGCCCTGATCAGGATTCCTGCAGCTGCTCAGGATACGTGAGATGAACGTGTGTTCAGAAGGGAGAGTGGGACAGGGTGGCCCTCGCTTCAACCTTTTGCTGTCCTGTGTGTAGCCTCCATGCTTACCGCCCTCTAATGTACAGTCAACGTCCATGGCCTGGGAGCTCCTGTCTTCATCACTAGGGTCTGAAGAGTCATTGAGGAGTGTGTGGGCGTGGCCTGGAGATAGAGGACCCTGCTCTTGACTGTGATTCCGCCATTGGTGCCACAGATAGAACACGTGCCGTCTGTCCAAGGGAAGAAATAAACACTTCAGGCTGAGATGGACAAATACATCGTTCCGTTATACAGGTTACTTGCTATTTAAATGCAAAGGCTTATGGGATTACATAAAGGCTGCATTTACACCGCAGGTCTTGATGCCCAATTCCGATTTGTTGACTATATTCGATTTTTTTTTTTGACGACCCACTTACATCATCTTTTAAAAAAGTGACCCATATCCGATATCCGCATTTACACTACTCACTTTGTGAAATCAACCCTACGTAGACGTCACCGGAACAGCTTAGGTGAGAAGGAATTAAAAACGACGCAATTTACAATGTACACGGATGAAAATATATTAACAGCTTTTGCGTCCCACATCATATTTAAAACGTAAGCAAAACATCAGCCTCTTAAGGTGGAGAAAAAAAAGAAGAAGAAGAAGAGAGTCCTTGTTGAGAGTTGTTTTCTCTTGGTTGGAGTCCACCTGAGTTGACATCATTCGCAACAGGCACCTTTTCAATGACGTACGGCTCGCATTGGCAGGGTAATGTCCGCTTACACGGCAGATGCAAATGCACGTATCCGATTCATATTGGATTTATTTCCACATATGAACAAGGCCTGAAACAGATCTGAGAATATCAGAACCCATGTGCTTTTTTTCCTGCTTACACGTTCATGGGTCATATCTGAATCTGTGCCCCATGGGAGGAAAAAAATTGGAATTAGGTCACTTGAACTATGTAGTGTAAATGCAGTCAAAATGTGTGGCGATCTGGGAAAACCTTTCATGCTAGAAAACCTTTCATGCTAGCTGTAGTCGTGACGTACATTTCTAGCATTAAAACCTGGTTACCCCCAAAAGTTAAAAAGAGAAAATGATGTTTAAAGATTTCTTTCCAATTCAACTGAAAGACACACCGTCTACTACTATATGTATAACCTGATCTACATACGGATAAACATCACTGCCAAATGTTATAGAATTATAAGTTTACAATGGAGAATGCGTTTATCAGAACCGTTCACATGGGTTTCATCAGCTAATTTAAAAAGTCGCTCGCAGAATTTAAACACAAGCCCCATCATCCTCATGTTTGATCATGCCGACACCGGTGGAGAAACAATCCCTGATTAATTCAGCCAGTTCTGTTCTGCTGAATACATCTCTTGTTATCGATGTCTTTTTAATTAGGCCATTTAAACATTTTAAAACTTTGCTGTAATCTGGTCAGAGTTTAAGCGCTCTTCTCTGTTTGATGATGATGATGTGATGGTGCAGGAGCATCACAGGACATTTCCCAACCAGTATCTGATTACAAATTGACATGACTAAGCTTATGTCTGTCTGGCTATGTCATGTGACTAACCAAATCATGAGAAAAGCACATCGGAGTAGCAAGGTTTTAGAGATATGTAGAAAGACTGACTGCAGTTTGTTAAACTGGCTCCTTACACACACAGAAAATGATTTCCTCATAGAGTTTAACCTCAACTACTGCCCAATATAAGGGATGCACTGAAGAACAATAGTCAGGAGCCAGTTTATTTGGGGGAGAAAAAAAAATTAAAAGGAAAAAAAAACTGTGTGATAAATCACGCTAAGAGTAAATGCTGGAGTATTGCAGTGAAAACATTTCAAATAAAGAGAGCAGAAACAGTGTAATCACACTAGCAACAGAACTGTAAATAAATGCAAAACTGACAACAGAAGCTGAAGAGGTATAAAACATTTTTCACCAAGCACCTGTTCTCTTCCCAAAGCCCCAGAGAGCATGAGAGAGAGAGACAACAAGAGAGAGAGAGAGAGAGCGCAAGAGCAAGCACGAGAGAGAGGGAGAGAAAGAGAGATCAAGCACGAGAGAGAGGGAGAGAAAGAGAGAGCAAGCACGAGAGAGAGGGAGAGAAAGAGACAGCAAGCACGAGACAGAGCGCAAGAGAGAGCATGAGAGAAAGGAGGAGAGAGAGAAAGCGCAAGAAAGAAAGAGAGAAAGAGAGAGCGAGCGAGAGAGAGACAGAATTCTCAGTGACCTACAGTTCTTCAGCACAGGATCATCCATCAAACTATAACACTGCAATATAAACACATCAGGCCAGTCTAGCAGAAGGCCAAGGACAACCTACTGGAGACAAAGTCACGGCACTCACGCAGTGCACAGCACACACAGTGCTCAAACACACTCCAGCAGCACAGCACGCAGCTGGAAAACACATTCTACCTCATTGCCAATCCAGATGGAGGTTCATAAACAGAGCCACTGAATGGAACTGTAGGTAATGTGCTAAGCCATATAATTGGTACACATTTAGAAAATAAGACAAATCCTCCAATAAGATTTTTATGTACAGATGGAAGTCAAAGAAAAACAAAACAAAACAGTAGCCTTGTTATGCTGTATGAGATATACTGCTTTAGATGGAAAGGCCACTGATAATCAATATAAAGTTTTTCCGACTGATCACCTTTACCCAGTGATGAAGCGTTTCTATCCTGATGGGAGGGGTCTCTTCCAGGACGACCACGGGTAATGAGGGAAAGGGATTTCAAATCGTACATTATGGCCGTCACAGTCAGCAGATCTCAAGCCATCGATCATTTCTCCGGTCATTTCTTTCCTATCTGTATCTCAGCAACATTCAAGAACATCATTACAACGTGTACGCTGAGTGAACAGTGGTACGTTCTGAAATAGAACGTCATTCAGCCTACACTGAGAGACCATTTCGCCTTCTCATTAACTCCTGGGTCGTAATGACCTTGCAATCTATGAAAATGATCTAAAAATATTAGCATCTAACAATAAATGACTACATTTGAGGGTAAGATACCTACAGGCTGCACATTTTGGGAAAGAGGAGAATTAAAAACACCCAACATTGTTAGCACCAAATAAAATACAGCGTTAAAAAAGTAACAGTACTAATAAAATATCAGAACAGATTTCGTTTTGAATTCTCATTATATAAAGGCAAATAAATGAAAGACATCGTTAAAGCCACTTTTAATACTTATCAAATATGTGCCTTAAAAGTAATATGGCATGCAAGTGGTTAACAGTCAGTACATTTACATGGACAAATATAATCCGATATTAACCTGAATAAGATGATACTCTGATTAAGAAACTAGCATGTAAACAGCGATTATTGATGACCTTAATCCGATTAAAGTCATACTCGAAGGAACCACAAATGGAATTAAGACATGTGGAGTATTACTGTTTTAGTCGCACTATCGACATGTAAACACCTTAATCACTTTATTAACGTCGTGTGGGAGTTTTCACCGCATTTTGTGACAGGACACGATCACACACGGCAATGTTCTACCGTTTAATGGCTAACAAGAGAGCACTGCGCCCCAAACTGCGTACTTACCTACTATATAGTAGGCGAAACACGTGCATCTCAGCTACTATATAGACGGTAAGTGCGTGGTTTGGGACACAGCCCACGGCTTCAAGCTGTCGTCTATTTGCACGTATAGTATGACAAATAATTAACCGCACTTGAAGCTTTCGTGAAATTTAAAATAAAAACACCCGAAACTGTATACAGTACCATAACGAAGACCAACTGTATGTCGATACGTGAGATTCTGGAGGGAACGTGATGACGTGTGATGTTAATGGATCCATGTTCTAGAACATGTCAAACGAGTACATGAAAGGGATATTCTAAACGCGACTCATGTAAACACCTTAATCACAATTCAGAATAAGGTCAATAATTAGATTATTGCTGTCCATGTAAAACTAGCCAGAGGTAACAGGTGCTTATTGATGTCATTTTTTATGTTGTTTCTGTTGGGCATATAGTGCACTACTTAGGGAGCATGTATGGTAAAAGAGTAAACACCTGGGATTCGACCGACCCGTGTGCTGAACTTGAAGCAGATTAAATCATTTTAAAAATATTCCTGATGAGCTAAATACTGTGGATTATTTTTTATGCTGAAAAAGCTGTTTATAACATAGAGTAACATAGCTACATCATCATAACAATTTTACTTAATAAATATATTTAACTGACGTTCATTTTATATACTTATGTCTAATGTTAAACAGATTGTATTTCATGTTATTGAACTAAAAACAACAAAATATCAACAAAAAAAAAACACCACTTATCTTTCAATAGGTTAAATCGAGTTCAGAGAAAAGCACCAAGAAAAACCATTATTATGAGATGGTGAGAGGGGGCGGGGCTTAATATAGAACCCAACCGGCTATTTGTTCACGAGCGACTCAACGTCACGGATCAAGGTTGAATCTCTGTTGAATTTGGTTCCTGATTTGCAAATCGAATCAACGTTGAAATACTTTCCGACACTGAATAAACTTCGAAAGGACTTTCAATCATTACAGACTCCAATGCTAATTGGCTCATCTACTGGGAAGAAATAAGACCCCTTTTGGTGTATTTTTGAGTGCTAATGCATAGTATCCCGGGTTAAAATGCAGAGCGCTATGCAAAATGCCTGAACACTGGCAGTTCTGCTGTCCGGATGTAAAAAGCATAACTCGTGTGCAAGATGCCCTCACCTGTGGCACCACAGGGTCTCGTGGCCTGGGTATGACTCGATGAGGTCAGTGCAGAGCTCTATCTCGTCGTAGAAAAGCTGCGGGATGGCATCGGTGTGCGGCTCGTCCACTGAGCCTCCTCCGTTAGGCTGCTGGGCCTGACCCAGCTCGGCTAGCAGTGCCTTGAGCAGGAACTGGCGGTAGTGAAAGCCGCTGTGGTCGGACACGTGCATGGACACCCACAGTCTCGTGGAGGAGAGTTCATCGTGAAGAATCTGCACAGGGAAAGCGCAAACGTGCAACAAATACAGATCATTAGGAGAAAGTTTGGGGTCAAAACAAAACTAAGTCACCTGGACTGACTGAACAAACCTGGAATACAAAAACATGAACAAACAAAGACAAAGACTCCTAAACAAGCCCCTATTACTAAAGAGATAGATACCAGATGGCATCATTACTGCACTCCTTATTAACCAATTAACTTTAAAATGCTGTAGAGATGCTTATGGTTATGTGGCTCATTAGAAGCCACACGCTTTGTTTAGTTTGAGCTCACGGGCTTTCTACTGTTGCTTAGTTTATATTCCCATTAAGAGCACATACAGACACAAATGATCAAAGACTCAGTGCAACCGAAGATCAGTCAGGTCCAGCTAGGGCTGGGCGATACAAATATAATAATCAAGATCATGATAAATGGACACAATACACTTTTCTGAGATAATTTGTACAGAATCTTTTTCTACATTTTTTTCTGTTTTGGCGATGCCTCCACCACCAACAAGACTAGTACTAATTTGTATGCCTCGAACACCCCTAAAATATACCTGCCATTAGGAAAGAAAACTATTGTTTGGACAATGATGTGAACCTTTTTGGATCAATTCCAAAATATATTCAGTTCGTCTGCGGGTTACAGCGATAATTGCATATGAACCTAACAAACGTGCAACCGCTTGTTCACGAGACATCGTGCTAATGAGAATGACTGACTGATGGAAACCAAGAGAAATGGACAACCTGAAAACAATGCTACCACCACCTAGTGACAGAGGCATTATAAAAAATATCAAACCCGGTTAGTTTTTTTTTTAAATGCAAGACTCCTATTCTCAAGCCTATATAATCACATATTGTGCATCATAGGAACATTTTCAAGTATTATGCCTACTCCTAATTCCAGCCCCGTTTAATGTAAGAAAACACCTTGGGTTGTCGTTTCACCAAAGTAGACTTCAGAAAGTGCGAGGCAGCACGTCTAGGCATTAACACGGCCGGATAAAATGAAAATATTTCACGGTGCTGAACAGGAGAACACCATAAAACACCATGCTCAAACCATTTCCAGTCCTCATAACTAATTAACGCACAATCCTTGTGTTAGTCTCAGTATGATAATGTTCATCTACATTAAATATACACTAAACACACCTTGTGCCAACTGTAATGTAAGAAGTACACACACAATCTACCTTCAGATTGCCTTTGGCCATGTGCTGCAGGACCCAGATACGGTGCGACCAGGCGTTGTAGTTGCTGGCGTAACGGCCCGCGGCATCTGCACACACCTTCATCTCCTCATGCACGGCTCTCTGTATCTGCTCAGTGTAATCACTTCTCTCATCAGCTCCACACGGCTCCTTCTGCATCCTCTTCAGCACCCATCGCCTTCCACACACACACACACACACACACACACTATCAAAACACTACTATATCTGACCATCACATATAAACCGTATTTAACTGACCATTCCAACCAAGCTAGATCAAGGCAGCACGTAAGCAATAAAAGGTTGCCTAAGTAACTTTGTGTGTGACATTTTAAGCATAGTGTTTAAGATCATGGGTTTAAACTTCTCGAAAAAGGGAAAGAGAAAACTCAATCTGAAGAGAAAATTCTACAGAAATACTAAAAAGAGAAAAGACTGATATTAAAATGAATGATAACCGATACTGAAATGGACATCATGTTTTAAGCACAACATCTTCACACCCATCAGTTATCTTAAATAGTAGCACAACTTAAATTGTGCTTTAAAGAGTAAAAGTGAACAATTATATAGAATAATATCCTTATTTATATTATTAATATAAACGCTATTAATTATTGTTCTTTTTTTGAGCATTGCACTACCATCTATTTTCTAATCCTGAATGTAATATTAAACAGATGTGACCTACATTTTCGCAGATGTTTCAGCCCAAAACGACTTGCAAGTGAGGTAGAGTACGAGTCAAGCACCGAGCTGAGCCTCTAAGAGTTAAGCTTCCTGCTCAAGGGCCCAATAGCAGCTCTCCGTCAGCTCTTGTATTTAAGCTCACGACTGTCTCACGACTTCTGAGCTTCCGCTGCCCTTAAATACCTTTAAAACCCCTTGAACCTCAAGCAATATATTTGAGCTTGTGCTAGGGAACCGGAAAATCAAGGTGAAACACGTCCCACCCACAGTCCAGAGCAGAACAGTGGGAACCTGCTCAAAAAGTTCTGCCGTGATGGAGGGATAAAAATTTCTTCCAATGACACTCTGAAAATTGCATGCCTGTGGGTCCATGCTAGGATGCAGGGCTGAATAACTTATTTTGAGATACTTAATATTTAAACGATCTGCTCATCTGACCTGATTTAGGTGCACACAGGTAAAGCGCACGGCTGAGGGACGGCTGCAGTAGCTGCTTTAACTGGGTCAGGAATTGATGCAGTAAACTGATGCTGAATTAATATTGTTATCTGGACAATGCTATACTTTTAAACGCATTATCTTGCAGATGTGCTTGCACTACAGATGAGGGAGAAGAATTACAATCAGCCTGACCTGTGTATCCATGTCTCTGGGCTTTTTGGATACTTGGTCAGCGCTAATTTCCCCAGGTAAAGGTCCTTCTCTGGATTCAGCACTCCACACTGAAGGAGTTCCTTCCTGCAAACGGAAAAAAATGCACTCAATTTTAAAACTGAGTGCTGACTAGGGCGCCATCTAATGGACAGTTTGAAATAATCCAACAAAAACCCTGACGTTAATGGAACCTGGGTGCCACCTGAAAGACACGGTCTCGTCTAACAGGAGAACACATTTATATCACAATGTAGGGGTGAAGGACTTCAACAAAGGTTTGATTTAAGAATACAGAATCACTTTCTATTAAGAGCAGCCGGTGATGCGGTCGTTCCAGAAATAGACCGGAAGGAAAAAATAGCCAGTCTGATTTGAGGAAAGAGAAGATTTTAAGAAAAAAAAAAAAAAGGCTGTCATAATCAACAATTTTGTTGAAATGCATAAAATGATGCAGATACACATCCAGAGCTTTAGGTAATGTTCACATAAATCAGCAGAAAGAAGAAAAAGTGTGATCATCACTTTAACCATGGTTGTTGATACCAGATGGACTGGTTTGAGTATTTCAGAAACTGCTGATCTAACAGGATTTTCACACATGACCATCTTTTAAAGTTTACACAGAATGGTGGAAAAAAAAAAAAAAACACTGAGTGAGCAACAGTTCTGTGGGTGGAAAAGCCTTGTTGATAAGAGAGGTCAGAGGAAAATGGCTGGACTGGTTAAAGTTTCCAGGAAGGATTTACATTTACTCACTTGGCAGACGCTTTTATCCAAAGCGACTTACAATAAGCAAAGCGATATATATCGAGCAGAGAACAATACAAGTAGTGCTACTATACAAGATCCATTCATTGAGTTTCAGAGGAAGCAAAGTGCACAGAGTAGAGGTGTAGAAGTGCTGTGTTTTTTTTTTTTTTTTTAAAAAGAGGTGGGTCTTTAGCTGTTTTTTGAAGATAGTGAGAGATTCTGCAGTGCGGATTGAGATTGGAAGTGCATTCCACCACTGAGGAACAGTTAGCGTGAAGGTTCTGGAACGAGACCTTGCACTGAGTGGGAGTAACTCATAAAATCACTCTTTACAACCGTGATGAGCGGAAAAGCATCTCAGCATGCACAAAACATTGAGGTGGATGGGCCACAACAGCAGAAGACCATATCAGGTTCCACTCCTGTGAGCCAAGAACAGGAATCTGAAGCTATCATGGGCACAGGTTCACCCAAACTACACAGATCTGAAAAATCACCTGTTCTTTTTCCAGTCTTGTATAAAAGCATAACTTTGTACTGCTGCCATGTGATTGGCTGATCAGATAACTGCATAAATGAGCTGTGAGTGTGTGTGTGTGAATGAGATATCTATCTATCTATCTATCTATCTATCTATCTATCTATCTATCTATCTATCTATCTATCTATCTATCTATCTATC
>JAOUWY010000046.1:11982707-11994612 GCA_025728095.1 Prietella phreatophila | reverse complement strand
GTGTGTGTGTGTGTGTGTGTGTGTGTGTGTGTGTTCGTGTGTGTGTGTGTGTGTGTGTGTGTGTGTGTGTGTGTGTGCGTGTGTGTGTGTGTGTGTGTGTGTGTGTGCGCGAGACTAATAAAATTTGAGTTTGAATTTAGTACATTTATGGATTACTTGGCTAAAAATCTGCTTTTTCACAGGACTGGAGAACAACAACCCAAATGGCTCAGTCAAAGAAAGAGCATGAGGCCAAGGACACTGCAAAATCAATGGTGCAGGCTGACTATTTCCACTCTCTAGTGTTTGATAGGTAAAGCAGTCCTATTAACTTCTCTTTTATTGATTATTTAAAATCCTTTTATTTGTACTACTAGTTACTGCTAGAACTATTTCTAAATGAAGGGTTCTCCACTCCCAGTGTGGACAGCTCTCAACCTGGCTGATCCATCTATTACGCACCCGCCGGCAGATGGCACTGTGACATTGACAGGCATGAGACTTTTGTATATGGGCACGCGCTTTGGTTTATTTTGGTTTTCCCCTTGTTTAAGCATTGGATGATGTTCGAGGGTGTGTCTTAATTTACTCTAGGCATTTTTTAGTCTTATTTTTAAGTATGTTGGTTATTTAAACCCCTCGTATTGCTGTGCACTTTGCACAGTATTATTCGTATATGTTTGAACGTAGTAGCGTTTAGCATGCTGGCGGTCTGATTTCCATGTCTGTTCTCGTTCCATGCCTCGACTTTAAGCTCCATGCATGTTTAACTCAGTTAACCTTGTCCAGTTTAGACCACATTTCCTGTGCTTTGTCTGCTGTGTGTTTAATAAAGACATTGCTCCTGCAATTACTTCCTGTGTATATAGTCCTGTGTTGTTCCAGAATACTGCAACCGATATCATGGAAGTAGCAGGAGAGCGCTGTGTCTGGAAATATCTGTATTACTGGGACTTCCTGTGGCCAGAGGAGTACCAAGCTGTGCTAAGAAAGCGGCAGGAGGAGTACCAAGCTGAGCTAAAGAGGCAGCAGGAGGAGTATTACTCCTCGCTACAGAGCAACCTGTACTAGTGGGACTTCCCGCGGCTGGAGGAGTACCAAGCTGCACTAAGGAAGCAGCAGGAGGAGTACCAAGCTGCACTAAGGAGGCAGCAGGAGGAGTTGCAGTGGAGGCAGTGGGAGGATGAAATAAATCAGATACTCCGCACCATGGAGGAAGCACTTCGCCCTCGTCCCGTAGCGCCGAATAACACTCCACCTTCCTGCCCTGATGAGAAGCCAGGTATACCGTAACCGCAGAGCTCCAGCTTGAGACCTACGGGGAGGTCTCAGCTGTGGAGCTCCCACCTGAGGTCAAAATGGCGACCTCAGAGCTCCAGCTTGAGACCTATGGGGAGGTCTCAGCTGTGGAGCTCCCACCTGAGGTCAACATGGCGACCTCAGAGCTCTAGCGTGAAACCTACGGGAGGGTCTCAGATTTGGAGCTCCCACCTGAGGTCAACATGGCGATTTCAGTGCTCCAGTGTGAGACCTACGGGGAGGCCTCAGCTTAGGAGCTCCAGCCCTGCTGAGGAAGCTGTCCCATTGTCCAACCCTGCCAAGGAAGCTGTCCCGTTGTCCAGCCCCGCTGGGGGCTTTGCCCAGCGTTCCAGTCCTGCTGGGGGTGTTGTCCAGTGTTTCAGTCCTGCTGGGAGTGTCGTTCAGTGTTCCAGTCCTGCTGGGGGTGTTGTCCAGCTTTCCAGCCCCACTGGGGTTGTCATCCAGCGTACCATCCATGTTGGGGGCATTGCCCAGCGTTCCAGCCCCGCTGGGGGCGTTGCCCAGCACTCCAGTTTCAATCCCGTTGGGGCTGGTGCTCCACCTGTCTGCTGCCCAGTGGAGGCTGCCCTGTTTTCCGATGTTGCGAGAGACAGATCACACAGGGACCTTGGACCACCGTTGGAGAGGGGTGCTCATTGGCGCTCCGGGAGGAGTGCCTTTGGAAGGTGCTTCTGTTACAGACTTTTGTATATGGACATGCGCCTTGGTTTGTTTTGGTTTTTCCCTTGTTTAAGCATTGGTTGACGTTCAAGGGTATGTCTTAATTTACTCCAGGTGTCTGTATTTTAGTTTGAGTATGTTGGTTATTTAAACCCCTCGTGTTGCTGTGAACTTCGCGCAGTATTATTTGTTTATGTTTGAGCGTGCTAGCGGTCTGATTTCCATGTTTGTTCTGGTTCCATGCCTGGATTTTAAGTTCCATGTTTAACCCAGTTAAACTTGCCCAGATTAGACCGCGTTTCCTGTGTTTTGTCTGCAGTGTGTTTAATAAAGACATTGCTCCTGCCCTTACTTCCTGTATATAGTCCTGTATCGTTACACCAACTCATCAACAGCTTGATAATTAGCTGATCATTTGCAGTAGTGGCTTGTGACCATAGATTCTGGTGAGGCAGGGTGACATTAATTCAATTCAATTTTATATGTATAGCGCTTTTTACAATAGATTAATAATGGCATAACCTGAAACAAAGTTAAGTGAGGTGCTATAACACTTGACTTATGCTCTAGTCTACGGTCTAGTGAAATTTTAAAGTAACCTGTAATAGGCAGTTGAAAATCAACAACATACAGCTTACAGTCTTGCAGCTCCATATACCTTTATTCAAGTGTGGGCAATACTGCAGGTGTTTGTGCCAGGTTTCAGCAAAAGTTCAAACAAAAGACTTGAAACTAACCCAAAAATATATTGGGGCATTGGAAAAGATCACTTTTACTTAAAGCCTTTGCAAGGGAAATAAGGTCATTTATGATGTATGGACATTATCTATTCCATAATCTCCCTTTCCCTTTGCAGTATGTATTTCCAAAACATGAACACACTCTTTGCACTTACACTTTGCCTTTGTTTGCATTAATTTATTAGATTTTATATTTAACATTAAACCCTGGAAACCCTGTCATTAACTTTCCTGTCCACTGCTCCTCCACTGAAAATATTCATTGAGCAAGCATGGGGCAATGTGATTCCTGCCCCTCTGGACCCTCTATTAGTTCTTGTTGCAGTTTCCATGTTTGACCACTAGGTGCAATAATAACTGTGAAGCATACTGCCCCACGATTGCGCAACATCTAGAAAGGCGAACAAATCAACAGAACATCAGCTTATATCTGTCAAAAAGCAGCATTCTTTTACAAATTTACTCAATCAAAGGAGGTAATTAATATAAAAAACATAATTAAGACTGCATGAAGATTAACACTGGTTAAATGGCTGATATATACAGTAGACAAGTCGCTGATCCATTAGACCAGGTGTATCCTGTAAGAAATGACAGTCTTTTGCACGTTTTGGATTTTGATCTGGTGTGATCTCAATTCAAACACCTCTCGCAGGCCGTAAGGCTGATAAATTGTTACCAAAAATATCACAGTCATCATAGTCAAAAAGATTGTTCTGGCCTCACTTTCACACCTTTTCACTCTTACATTAGGATGTTAATCAAATCAAGAAGTCGATCAAATCAAAGGAATCATAGGAATAAGAGTAGATTAAAAGGGGCCATGCCAGATAGCAAATGTTTGCATATGGGTAATAATTCCTGTTCAAGAGGTATATATATTGAAAAGGCTTCAGCTATGTTAGATTCAGTCTGACTCGACTAAATCTGAGGTACTTTTCAGCCTTGCTACTGTGGTTATTGAAATAAAGACATTCACATTTTTCACCAAGTTTGAAGAAGTCTTTTTCCCCCCCCAATCCCCAGTTAATAAAAGAACATCCTCTAAAAATCCCCAAAATGATTTTGTTGGGCCAATAAACAGTACAAAGAACATACTATCTGAAGTCCTCAACATGTTCCAAGAAAGTCTTCAAAGATACAGTGTCAAAACATATATAGGACAGTTCTACAGCGTTTATAAAGTTAACAAAATGTTTTCGAGCTATGCAGCTGAACAAAATCAAATGTCTGCTAACAGGTTAATGTCTGTAGTCTGTGTGTTATATAATACTGCTCATAGTATCAACTATTACTGTTTTTATATAGCATAAAAGAAGTGATAAATACAGATTGTGTTTTAAAGTTACTTTATATTTCTTTTCTCCTTTAGAGCAGAATGTGAAAAACTTTAATCACTAATGTCTGTAGTCTGTGTGTTATATAATACTGCTCATAGTATCAACTATTATTGCTTCTCTCTTCTTAAAGTCCTCAGGTTTCTTCTTCCTTTGCTTCTGCTTTTACTATTACTACTATGACCATTATTATTATTATTATTATTATGATTATTATTATTATTATTAGTGATGCTTATACAAATAGTATATAATAATATACTGTATGTGTCCATCAACAGGGATTTGATTTAATGCTCTTCTTTTTCTGCAGAGGAACAGGAACATCAGACACAGCTGGCAAATTCATCCTATCCTGCTATCAACCAAGCTGTACTGAAAAGTAAGTAAGAGAATTTCATGCAGTATTTCACTCTACTGTTTTACTAGACACTTGTTTATGTTAACATGCACCTTTTTAAATGAGCTCCCGAGATTATACCTGGCGAGAAGCCTGTTTTTTTTGTTTTTTTTTACTTTGATGCCCAGTAGAGCGAAATAGTGATCTTGTTATTCTTTGTAATAGTAATAATTTAAGTATCTGTCCATGATGTAAACACAGTTCTGTGCAAAAGTCTTTATACCTACTGTATAATAAAAGAAGTGATAAATACAGATTGCATTTTAAAGTTACTTTATATTTCTTTTCTCCTTTAGAGCAGAATGTGAAAAGCTTTAATCAGGGAAACAAAGCACACTGATTTTTAATGCCATATCAGGCATTTCCTGGTGAACTCCTGCTGAACTCTACAGAGATACAATAATTAGTTGTCCGAAAATAGTCATGAAAGAAATCTACTCACCAGGGGTATTTTGAGGAAAAAATAATACTATTGTACTACTAGTGGTGAAAGATATTGTTTGCAGAGGCTCAAAAGATTAATAAATCTCATTTCACTTGCCAGGCTGATTAGTAACGGACTTGCATTTATAACCATTACTAACCTTGCAGATTGCTGTACAGGAGCAGAATCTAATGCCACTGTATGCATCTTATTTCAGTGAGTTAATTACTACATATGCACTGGATTACATTCCACCTCGTAAACATACCACCAAGCAGGCAGTAAGTATAATAACAGTGTACTGTACCGTATAGACACGATCACTTTATTAATTTTGTTAAAAGGTTTATTTGATTCAGAGATCAGCTGAACCAGCAGGCTGATACAGTTTACAGATAATACAGCTATCTTTCCTGGCAAAACCTGAACTGTACAACAAACACTTATTGTACAAAAAGTTTTTTTAGTGGCAGCTGCTTGATACCAGCAACCCACTATAACAAATCTGTCTCTGCAGTATGGAAGATTATACCATTTCTCATGAATTTTATCCTGAGATGTGAGATGTGAGAGAGTTATTATTATTTTGTAACAACAAACCATAGCGCTATCAAATTCTCAATTGATTGGTCAGGAGTTGTTGATTGAATCACATGTTTATATGAATGCACTTGTTCTACTATGTTATCGTTTCTATAGTAAACACATGACACAGTAACGGGCGCTGCACAATAATCTAAGTGTTGTTACAAACATGTTGTTATTTAAAAAAGAAAAATGATCATTTATGGGGACATGGTGAAGCTTTTACAGTCGAGGTCATAAGTTTACATACGCCTTGCAGAATCTGCAAAATG
Organism: Prietella phreatophila; assembly: GCA_025728095.1. Taxonomy (NCBI): domain Eukaryota; kingdom Metazoa; phylum Chordata; class Actinopteri; order Siluriformes; family Ictaluridae; genus Prietella; species Prietella phreatophila. The sequence continues at coordinate 11,988,895 of JAOUWY010000046.1, read as the reverse complement.
TTAATAATTTTATTTTTTAAAAGAAGGATCATAAAAATTACATTGTTTTATTTAGTACTGTGATGATTATATTTAACAATATACACTGATTATATTTAATAATATACACCCCCCTGGCTCTTAATGTATCGTGCTGCTTTCTTGAGCATCACTGAATGATTGCACCTTGTGTAATAGTTCCTCAGCTGTCCTCAGTGTGAAAAGATGGATCTCAGCATCATATAGTCACTGTTAGAAAGGGTTCAAATGTGCAGAAGATGCTGGAAAAGCAAAGAATGTGCAGGACCTGGAGGATTTTTCTGAAGAACAGTGGGGAGTTTAACTGCTCAGGACTAACAAGGGCCTCATGAACAACTATTACATAATGTCGTTGATCATCCAGCTAACAACACACAATTTTTATGATCCCTCTTTAAAAAAAATTAATTAATCTTTTGCAGATTCTGCAAGGTGTATGTAAACTTGTGACCTCAAATGTATGTCTGCAGTGGCAGCTCTTTGTAAAACTCAGTAGGTTTTCCACCACGGGAGAGTCTTCAGGACAGAGACGTTTTCTCTATTCCATAAGCTGCATTAGTTTTTTGTCTTATTAACTTTGAGAGAGTGAGAGAAAGAGAGAAAAAGAGAGGCTGGACAGGGAATAACTGTTTATACAACTGTTTATACAGCTGCATACTGTAAGTGATAATAGGAACTAACTGCTTTTGCAGAAGTTCCGCAACATTAAATATAACTACTACCATATGACTAATAGCTCGTGGTAACAGCATCTCCTAAGCAGGAATATTATCCTAGCAACCCTGTAGTACCACAAATACTTCATATCAAAACTCCTTTTTTAAGTTACTTCCAATGTTCTAACATGAAAAAGAGATACACAGAACTGTACACTAACATTCTCATGAATATACAGTGTCTTCCACTAATACTGGCATTTTTGGTAAATATGAGCAAAGAAGGCTCATATTCTTTACTGACTTGAAACCCATAGAAAACCTGTGGGGTGACCTGAAAAGGAGAGTCCACCATCATGGACCTCAAAATTGGATCTAGATAGATTGTTTATGGAGGAATGGTCTCTTGCCATGTATTCTCCAACCTCATCAGGCATTATAGGAGAAGACTCAGAGCTGTTATCTTGGAAAGGGGAGGTAGCTCAAAGTATTGACTAAAAGAGTGCCAATAATTGCTGCACACCTATATTTAACGAAGATATTAGTTTTTTGATAAACCTGTGATGTGCGTCCGATTGTTTGATATCCATGAGAGCAGAGTATTTTTTGTGAATTTTGTCAACAAAAAAGACAAATTTTCACAGCCTTCTTTGCTTGTATTTACCAAGGATGCCAATATTAGTAGAGGGCACTGTAGCACAATGAATTTAAAAGAAAAAACACATATGAACAAATGAAAAAAGCACCAGAACATTCCCAGCCTAAAGGTGTGCACTACCATGTGACCACCGTGTGTGAATCCAATGGAGAATTATATACTCCAATAATAATTTACTCCAAACGCACTCATAATGGAAGCCTAAGGGAAGTTACTGAATTTGGGTAATAAACATGTTAAATGCTTTGATATATAATGCAAAATTAAACCTGCAACCTTTACACTATAACAATGAAGGTTCTTCGGATAAGGCCGAAATGAGAGCAAGTCTTAGCAAAACTATCCTCTTGTAGTTCTATGCAACACTGCAGCAATGCAGTAAAATGTAATTCCATTTACAGAGCTTATGCTTTTTCTAAGGTCTGATCATGTTTTCATACATGATCAAGCAGAAATTGAAGCACTGCTGAGTTATTTTGAGCCTCAATTACTGTAGCTTAATTTAACTAAAGAATGAATTGAAAAAGACATAAACATGATGACTCAATGACTGTCCTTAAACCACTGTATATGTAGATAGTTAGGTAGGTAGGTAGGTAGGTAGGTAGGTAGATAGATATAATTCATTGGTGTTTCACTTTTCTCAGTCCTGATTCATGACTTTTTCATATCCAAAGATGCCTCCCAAGGAACTGATGGACAGGAAGATGGATTTCAGAAGATACCAGTCTCAATTTACTGATGTGGCAGATCATCGGCGGTGGGGCCGGAATACCTGGCAGGACTTTAATGATTCACAGGCTGTAGTCAAAGGAGTGGCAAAGTCCCTGTATAGACAAATGAACCTTTCATGCCCATAAGCATAGTCTCCATTCTCATACTTGTTTTGGATTAGGTAGGGCAATATTTAATCATGTCCCATCACACATACAAAACTTGCTGGAATTTGCTTTCTTTTCCAATGGGAACTGCATACTTGTGAAATAAATCTATTTCTTCCTTGCTTTACCTGTTCCTTCCATTATCTGTTCAATCTGAACATCATTCAACAAGGCTTGTTAATTCCATGCATACAAATTGTTGGCGTCACTCCATATTTCTAGTGAGATTTGTCCTAACTCAGCAAAAAAAAAAAAAAACCTGACTGTGCAGCCTGCACATGCTGTAACTATGCCGAACAGCAGATGTAGGGTTTAAATTAGAAATGCACATCCTTTTCCTGCATCATCTTCTTTAGTCGGAACAGTTGTTACCAGGGCTGATGTGTTGTGCATCTCTTAAACACTGCCATCCTGTTGCTTTGTATGGTTATTGGTTTTCTTTTTTAAGAGCTGAAACAACCACAGAGGCCTGACTATCTATTACTCACCCACAGAAGGAATGTGCTTTTGGAAAGAAATAACAGTTTAACCTAAAAGTTTCAAGTTTGTCCTCATCAATAAACAAAATCAAACTGGTATTTTAATGAATCTGTTGCTAACTAAAATTTTTTTGTGTTTTTATTTAACCAGGAAATGTCAATATTTTTAGTTTTTAGAATTTTTTTATTGATGGGTTTAATTTAAGCGTGGGGTGTAAATAGTCTAAATGTTCAGACATTTAGTAGGTGGAGTCATTTGGGACGGTCCCAGTGTGTCCTAATAGTAACATTATTTACGGCCACATTTTAGTGTTTTTTTTTTTTTTTTTTTTTAATAACTGGAATAGTTAAGAGTACTACAGTGTATTTAACTTTGTCACATATTTATGTGTTGAGGTTCTCTGCTTTTATCTTTCCTAGGATTCGCATATCTTGAGCATTTCCTCCTTTGATTTAAATATGAAGTGTTTACATGCATCAGTTAGAGACTCTTAGTACCAGAAAATGCTTTAATGCCAAGATAATCATCCAACTGAGAAGTGTATTTCATATAAAAAAAAGGGGGCTTTCATTAGTGATTTTACATTAACATGCCAGTTTAAAGCAAATGGCTGCTACAAGTGAGTAGAAAAATATGTGCATAAGTTGGAAACCCAGTACACCTACACACGTCTCTGAATTTGTGACAATTTGAACAGCAAGCTGTGGCAGTGAAGCTAAATATTGCAGCCAACTGTGAGTGGTCAGAACGGAGGCAGTAGTTTGGTAGGAAAGCAGACTGGAAACTTTTGGAAAGGGCAGTCTGGAATGCATTGGGTGCTATTGTTAGTGTTGGATCCTTGGATCACAGCTCAGAAAGTCACATGACATCCCTTTAAGGAAGCTATTTCAGACCTCCAGTAAGCAATAAACATGCAACCCATAATTATTACGATTCCTACATAACACTGTACACAGAATTCAATTTGTCTTTCATGTAAGAATAATTGTTAGTATTAGTGGTTGTTTCTCAGCTTTAAATTTGTCAGGTGGAAGCGAAGACATGTTTGTTGAAAGAAGAGATGACTATGACTCTAATGACTGGAAAAGCAAAGTAGAAAAAGCCTTGACAGTTGTGCATGACATAAATAAGTCGTGTAATGACATCCTTTGGGATTTTTAGGATGATGTCATGGTTTTGGATTTCAGGACAAGTGGTGGTGTGTTAAATATGTTTTCAATATTGAATGTAGCAGCTTTGTCAGACAAACTGAAGACATAATGCAACACTTAAAAGTCAATCAGTCAAATGATATAGAAGTCAAATTGTACTGTACTGGTGAAACATACAACACAATACAGTTGAACATTACACACGACCACATGACAAGCAAATCATATGACATGTATAAGACAAGGATATAATAAATAGAACTACCATATAATGACTATAGACTAAATATAAAGACAAAGAGACACCCAATAAAGACTAAATGAATACAAAGCATAATATTTTATTGGGCAATGCAGTGCCGGTGGTGAAGGATGTGATATATTCACTGTTTTGTGACAGCAATATGTTGAGCAGCCTGATAGGCTGAGAACAGTCATTCATTTTATATCTGTAATGTCTAATAAGTCTGTCTATAATGTCCTGGTAGTATTAAAGCTTCTGTAGTATATGTGAGATTAACCAGAATAATAATTGTAAAACATTTCTCCATTCTGAGAAAACTCACTTACTGTATAATGGACATCTAAGGGTAGTTGTTAAATCCTAACAATTATCTCACTCACTCCCTCAGTTTCAGTAACTGCTTTATCCTAGTCAGTGTGTTGTGGACCTGGAGCTGATCCCTGCAATAATGGGCACAAGGTTGGAGAATTCATCCTGTATGGGATGATATTCCATCACAGGGTACCATGCACACACATTTATACACATCTAGAGGCAATTTAGTGTGGCCAGGCCATCTATCTGGAAACCCATGTGAACACGAGGTGCACATGCAAAACTCCACACTGACAGTAACCCAAGCTCAGGATCGAACCTAGGACCCTGGAGCTACGAAGCAACAGTGCTACCTACTGCACCACCATGCCCCCTTAACAATTAAATTAAGTTCAAGGTTGTACTCAGAGTTAATTTAAATGTGCGTAATGAGCATTTAATCAATCTTCAGACATACGTCCTATGCGCTGTTCAGAAAATTCAGTTATGTAGGGTGGAGCTTACCTACCACGGAGGGGTGTCTCAGTTACATATGATTCTGACCTTAGATTTAAAATTGCAGTAGTTTTTTTTTTTCATTCTGTACAAATAACCTGGAAAATACTATATGTACAACATAATAAAAACACAAACAATAGATTTAACTGTGGCCTTTGCAAAAGTCAAAAAAGACCTGCACCTTTAAGCCCATTTTTCTTGAACAATGTCGGCTCTATGTGAACTACACACAGGTGATTTGCATAATCTGAATAGTGCACCCAGAAAATTGATTTAAGTATCTGCATAACCCGACTTTGAATACTTAATAATTTCCCTTGTAAACATTGGCATAACTTTTTCACTGAAATCACTAACTATGGATATTCCTTTGCATAGATGACTGAATACATGTCAAACACTTTTAGAAACTAAGGGTTAATCTTTCTGTATCTATTTTAGCTACTATAATATTTATGCAAGGTATAAAATAAGATTTATTGTCCCATTCCTTTTTAGGTTTGCATAACAAATCAATGAGTTTGTTAAGCTGTATAGGCACAATGCCCAGAGACACAACAGATTAGAATGAAATACTAGAAAGATAAAGAAAAAACAAGATTAAGATTTTTTCCCCCCTGTGATCTTATTTTCCCCATATTTTAAAGAACTAGGTCAAAAATCTTTTTTAAAAAATGACATCTCTTTGTAGTCATGGTAACTACAGTAGATAGCAGAAATAAGATGAGATAATAAGAGCCAGCTGTGGTATATAAAGCTGACTATCATAAATGGGACTGTTTTCTGTCTAAGACTTATGTCCAGCTCTCATGTGCTTTGGCTTTGTAGCAGACACTTTCTGTGCTTTAGTGGGAAATACACCTTGTGTTTCGACACTTTTTAAGCCAATATCCTGGAATGACCCTGGCTTTAGAGGTTATATACAGTATGCATTCATTGTGCAATATGTTATTTTAAAAAAATTAACAAAACATGCGCTATAATCTGTTTCAGTAAATGTACTACTCAATGACTCACTGGTTCTACTCAGTACTTCAATATTTACATAAAATAAATATGTCTGTCAATTATTTACCGCTTCATTTTTATTATAATTTTTTTTTCACAGTGGTTTCCTTATAAAACAGATTGTAGATGGTTTTTGTACTATATAGTGCATTCATGAAAGTTATACTGTAGTGATGGCTATGACGTTGGCTGGATCATCCTGGAAATGTTCACAATATAATTTTTTTTTTTAAATACCCCCCCCTGTTACAAGCAGCCGTGTGATGCATCTGGACAGGC
>JAOUWY010000046.1:11967195-11981386 GCA_025728095.1 Prietella phreatophila | reverse complement strand
CACACACACACACACACACACACACACACACACACACACACACACACACACACACACACACACACACACACATAAGCCCACACACATGCACATTCACAGGGATGCTCACACATGGACACACATTCAATTACCCAATGTACATTCCTGTTATTAAAATGGGTTTTCAGCTGGGTTTTTTGGTGTAATAAATTAATAAATAAATAAAGTTAAAGCACTATTATGTTTGATCCATTTATCTAATTGTTTTAAGAAATAGAAAACAAAAATAGACTTGAGGTTCGGATCTCTTTTAAAAGAGAAAATAAATGGCTTTGTGTGCATATATAGTGATTTGATTTCATCACAAATAGTGCTGTGAAAAAGTATTTGTCCAAATCTAGATATCTTGTATTGTTGTGTATATCTCATACTAAATAGTTTGTTCATAAAACAAAGGCAACCTGAGTAAACACACAATACAATTTTTATTTTTTATTGAAGCGGAAAAAAAGTTAGCCAACACCTATCACCAATGTGAAAAACTAATAGCCTCATTTTAGATGTTAATAAATTGTTCACTTTTACATTTAACACTTCAGAAACAATACTGATTGTCATGCCAGTGCTGGTTTTAGCCATGAGATGGCCACCTTGGAATTCATTTCCCATCATCCCCATCAGACTCCAGCAGGTCTCATGACCCTGCCACAGGCCCATGTTTTGTGTTTCATCCTTGATTAGTGTCCATACATACAGTATTTCACAAAAGTGAGTACACCCCTCTCATTTTTGTAAATATTTGATTATCCCTTTTCATGTGACAACACTGAAGAAATGACACTTTGCTACAATGTAAAGTAGTGAGTGTACAGCTTGTGTAACAGTGTCAATTTGCTTTCCCCTCAAAATAACTCAACACATAGCCATTAATGTTTAAAATTGGGCCCAATTAGCCATTTTCCTTCCCCGGTGCCATGTGACTTGTTAGTGTTATTAGGTCTCAGGTGTGAATGGGGAGCAGGTGTGTTAAATTTGGCGTCATCACTCTCACACTCCCTCATACTGGTGACTGGAAGTTCAACATGGCACCTCACGGCAAAGAACTCTCTGAGGATCTGAAAAAAAGAATTGTTGCTCTAAATAAAGATGGCCTAGGCCAGGGGTTCCCAAACTTTTCCATGTCAAGTTCCCCAAAATAGCATTAACATTTGACCGAGGCCCCCCTTTTGCAAGATGGATAGATGCCATGTCATACTGTCTTTTATAGTTACATTTAATGTTGTGGAACATCTGTATGGGTGTTGATAGTCAGATGTGCTCATACTTTTGGCCATATAGTGTATATTATAGCAGCTATAAACCGTCTTTTCTCCACCAGCCTTACACAGCCTCACTCTCATGGAGGTATTAAAACAAAAAAACATAGCTTGTTATGTTGCCAAGAAGCTGGAAAACATGAAGTTCTCACTCTCTAAGACTTTCCTGTGAAGGAAAACTTCCTGATCGTTATTTGTCACATCCGCCATCGACATCTCTGTGAATGAGCTTTTCATTTAAAACAAATAATGTATTACAACGAGTGCATTTATAGAAACCTGATTTGAATTTGATTTGAACAGAGTAGAAATTTAACCAACACATTCTGACCAAACAGATTCAAGAATTCAAGGGAACAAGTCTTGACATCATACTCTCAGGTTATAAAAGAGAAATATATTCATATCGTGACTGGTGTGACCTGCAGCTTTTTATGGATAGCACAGGATTTACCTTTCACTAATCCCTCCATTTTTCATGTTTGGGGTTCCAAACTAAACACGTGCTAATTTCAGCGCTGAACTCTTCACGGAGCTGTTCTGAAAAGAGAGGGCTTCCTGACCAAGGGAAAAGTTACAGAATACTATCTAAACATAGCCTCTGTGTGGCAAAGATTGAGGAAAAGAGACAGAAAGTGTGTGTGTGTGTGTGTGTTTGTGTGTGTGTGTGTTTGTGTGTGTGTGAGAGAGAGAGAGAGAGAGAGTGAGAGAGAAAGAGAGAGAGAGAGAGAGAGAGAGAGAGAGAGAGAGAGAATTTATAAGAAAGACAGGAAGTTCAGGATGCAGCTTTGGATCTTTCTACTGCTACTGAGAGAGAAAGAAAAAGGTAAAATGAGAAAGGGATTAATCCTTGTGGAAACATGACGTTTTTATCTGACTGCACAGCACTATTTATAACACTCTCATTTACAAGTGTGTACCCTCTGTTTCTAGAATCGTTATGTAACCATATCAAATAGATCCTTCAGTCTATTATATAGGCCTTTCAAACTACAATGCACACTATAATCTCCAAGGTGCTTCAGAATGTTCTTTGTATAGTAAGGGCTGTTATCTATACAATCCTCAGATTGACAACTGAACAATGCTTCTAGACTTGAAATGTTTAATATTAGACACTTTTTCATTTAAGAAAATATATGGATATTTTCTTAAATGAAAAAGTGTCTAATATTAAACATTTTCTTTCAGTATTTGTTGAAGCAGGGACAGAAATGATCCTGAATTACATATGATTATCAGACATTAAATTAGTCAGCTCAGCTTTCAGCAGCTGCATTCATGAGGATCGAGTTTTATGGGAAGACTTTTAACTCAACCTCCACCACCAATACATTAACAGGTGTGCATATTAGTATGCGACTCATATGTCTTAGAAACCGTTTACTTGTATCTAGCATAAAGCATATCTGTTCCACATTCACAGAGAACTACTGTGTCCTATGAAGCACAGGCAAAACATATTTCAGTTGAAGTTTATTTTTTCATTCTGGTTTTCTAGTAGGCTCAGATTTTGGATGCCAACAAGCTGGCAGCGCTAAAAGTTGCAGGTGACTCTGGAAAATTCGAGCATACCTTACATCCATTCTCAGCTACCACTTTTAAAGGATTCTGAGGTGAAGAGCAAACCATGCCCTACTCATGTAGAGAGGCATATATTTCTCTTGAGGCTTGTGGGAGAGCAAAAGACTTCCTAAATTAATAGAAATTAAGCGCTGTGTTAGATGCAAGCGATTCTGGAAAATCTCATCATACTGTAATCCAGTCTGTTCTTGGCCACAATAAATGAAAATGCTTGAGCAATGGATTTTAAGAAATCATGGTCTAACATACAGGGGATGTTATTTAGAAAAGCTCTGCTGAGGCCCATTGGGATGCTGAGGAGATCCTGGAGCCATGAGCTTCAAACAGCAACACAGTTTGTTTAAATTCTGCCTTAACTGGGCCTGTAGATAAGTTTACATTCTATGAGAATGGCCAAGCACACTCTCAGTCCATTAATGATAATGCCTTGCTTTTCTGCCTGAGTGCAAACATGGGCAGTGACGGAATGCATGGAGTACACTGGAGTTGAGAGTGCTAGTTTAAACTCATGTCAGACTAAATCATATCTACACAGAAACAAGACGAAATAATGTTGCTTTTACTGCCACTGAATAACTTCATGAGGCCACTTAGGGCATGATGGTGCTGTGTTTCTTCCTCGCCAGCTTAATGCCAGTTTCAGCATACAGCCCCTGTAAAAGCCAAATGCTATGATTTGTTCCATGACCTCATCCCAACTGTTACTGGCCTTTGAAGAAACAACAAAGGTAGCAGCTAATGCTTCAAGCCCTTTGAATCTCACGCTGTAACAGAGTGAAACAGAGAACATGATGTAGAAGAGAAGATAATCCTTTTACAAAATGGACTTTGGCACAATAATCTGCATTAATACTTCAGTGACTAATTGCATATGTCATTGTTTCTAGCTAAATATTTAATGGAAATGTTATGCAGGTTTATGTGGTTAGCACGTTCGCCTCACAGCTGCAGCTTGCAGAGTTCGAGTCCTGCCGGGGCCATGTGTGTGCGGAGTTTGTATTTTCTCCCCATGCTGCGGGGGTTTCCTCCAGGTACTCTGATTTCCCTCAGTCCAAAGACATGCATGGTAGACTGATTGGCATGTTTAAAGTGTCCGTAGTGTATGAATGGGTGTGTTAGTGTGTATGTGATTGTGCCCTGCCTTGTATGTGATGGACTGGCACCCTGTCCAGGGTGTACCCTGCCTTGTGACCAATGCTCTCTGGGATAGGCTCCAGGGTCCCCATGACCTGAAAAGGTGTAAACGGTAGAAGATGGATGGATGGATGGACTAAAATGCAATACCTCCAATGCTCAGTGTCAATGCTCAAAAATTATTAACAGTTCACTCTGAAAGTATTTTAATTGCTCTCACAATGTTTCTGTCATCAGCTGTTGTTGTTTTCATTGGCCGACCTATTCCACGTCTGGTTGTTAGTACACCAGTGGTTTCTTTCTTTTTCAGGACATTCCAAATTGTTGTATAGGCTATGCCCAATGCTTGTGCAGTGGCTCTGATAGATTTTTCCTCTTTTCTCAGCTTCAAAAGGGATTGATTTTCTCCCATAGACAGCTCTCTGGTCAGCTCTGAAAAAAAGGGTGGTTTAAAACAAACGGTGTTATTTTTTAAGTTGTCTAACACATCTAGACGTAAATATGAGGAAATGAAAGCTCAAATTTAGACCCATCATCTCATATTCATATTTTGATCTCAAACACTTGCTCTTCCAATACTTTTGAAGGGGACTTAACCTAAATAATAAAAGGCCCATCAACTAAATTAGGTTAAAACAAGAAGGTTTCTGGATTTAAAAACAATTTTAAGCATCCTTAAGCATGGCTGTGCAGCTGAATCTGGCACCACTGATAAGGAAGTTTGCAATAACTTATAATTTATTTACAATATTTACCAATTACAACAATAATTTACAAGCTATACAGGTCACATAAAACTGTTATGGATTCAGTTTCTGACTGACTACTGCAGCTCCAAGCACTCTGTTTGTCTGACAGGCGTTGATATGTTTTAAGTTTGAGATGTCAGGCCTGTTCATTACCCTTTCAGTGACTGGCAATTGGTTACGAGGTTCTGCTCCTTTGAGAGATCAAGCAGGACAAACTAAGAGTGCACTGTCCAATAAATGTTGAGATTTATTTTTCTATGCAAAACCCACCTACGCACACTACTCACCCCCAGAGATGCTGAAACGACCCTAAATGATGTATTAAAAGTCTGTTGTCAAATTAGTGTTAATCATGCCTCCCATTAAAACAAATTGTATGATTATTCCATAGAAGCCCATAGAAACCATGCTTTACTGGATTCCTGCCAGAGGCAGGGCAGGGGCTTCAAAGAAAATTTTCACACAGGCTGTACCATCCACTGTAAAATTAACAAACACCATAATACTGCAGTGAGACATGTGATCATTTGGTTTGCTAAAAAAAATCACCAAGAGTAGACACATACACTGTAGTGTATGTGTGATCAAAAGTATGTGGACACCGGACCATTACAAACATAGGTGGTTCTTCCCCAAACTGTTGCTACAAAGTTGCCTAGGATGTCTTTGTATGATGTAGCAATATAATTTCCCTTCACCGAAACTAATGGGCCTAGTCCAAACCTGTTCCACAATGACAAAGTGACTTTGCAGGGTTCATGAAGACACGGTTGGCTCTGTGTTCTGCACACCACTGATCACCTTTGGGATGAATTTGAATGCTGACTGCACCCTAGGCCTTTATACCCAAAATCAGTACCTGACCTCAGACCTCACAATGTGCTTGTGCAAGACCTCACAATGCTCTTGAGGTTGAATGGACACAAATCTCCACAGCCATGCTCCAAAATCTGGTGGAAATCCTTCCCAGAACAGTGCGGGTTATTATTTACATTTACATTTATTCACCTGGCAGACGCTTTTATCCAAAGCAACTTACAAATGAACAAAGCGATATATCAAGCAGAGAACTATACAAGTAGTGCTTCTATACAAGATCCATTAATTGAGTTCCAGAGGAAGCAAAGTGCACAGAGTAGAGGTGTAAGCGCGTTGTTTATTTATTTATTTGTAGTTGGTTAGGTGTTCACAGACGAAGTGGGTCTTTAGCTATTTTTTGAAGATGGTGAGAGATTCTACAGTCCGGATTGAGATCGGAAGTGCATTCCACCACGGAGGAACAGTTAGCGTGACTGTTCTGGAAAGTTAACTTGCGCCACGCTGAGTGGGAACTACTAAACGTCGGTCGCTAATCGATCGCAGATTGCGAGAGGGAACATAGGCCTTCATGACAGAGTTGAGGTAGGAGGGTGCTGTTCCTGACAAGGTCTTGTAGGTGAGCAATTTTTAGGTGAGTTATTATAATAGCAAACAGTGGACTAAACTATATGAAGGCACCAATGATAAAACGATTAGAGCCACATTGTGCTTGAATTCCAGAAGTTGAATTTAAAAGTTCAGATGTCATAAAACTTCTTATGTCATAATAGTTGAGAACAGAGAAAATCTTGATGGTTCACTAGACCCATTCATGGTCTTTATGAAGACACCAAAAGTTATCAAATGGTAAATGTGCACTTCTATAGCGCTTTACACTGTGTCTCATTCACGCATTCACACACACACCAATGGTAGCAGAGCTGCCATGCAAGGCGCTAACTTGCCATAGAGAGCAACTCAGGGTTCAGTGTCTTGCCCAAGGACACTTCGGCATGTGGAGTCACCCGGGCCGGGAATCGAACTGCCAACCCTACAATTAGTGGACAACCCGCTCTACCAACTGCACCACAGCAACCATTATCAACCATTATTGTTTACATTGTGTTAATTGAAGCATGAAAAAATGCTTGCACAGACTGATCTTTTTTTCTTGGATATTCACAGTAATATAGTTATGAACTTATACTAATTTATTCAACTGATCATCAACATCACTTAAATACTGAAAACTCACAGAATATACATTATACATCAATCTCAGCTTGAATATGATTAATAATTAATTATTAATATTAATATTAATTATGTATGAATTATTACTTCTTGTTATTATTATTTTTATTATTATTATTATTGTTGTTGTTATTATATTAATATTAGAGCAATTACTAATGAGATATGTTAAAGAAATGTGAGTAAGTTAACGATGAAATTGACTGGGCGTCCGCCATTACTCAAAGCCTACTGGCTCATTTCGGTCATGTGACTGGACTGTGATCATTTTTCCATAGCATGGCTTTATTTTAAATTGAAAATTCTGTGACTCTGATCTTTCTATGATCCAAATAAATTTATGAGATCATTCTTCAATGCTCAATCAACAGCCGTGGATGCACAACTACAAAAATACAGTTTTATGACTTATAATTTTTTCATTGTGGTCTTCATATGGATTGGGATGTTCACCAAGCACTAAGTATCTAATTGTGATGGTCAGGTGTCCACATACTTTTGGCCATACAGTATTCATATTTTTAATTAAATTTTAGGTGAGGCTAGGATTCCTGTGTAACCTTAAAGCAATCACCTGTTCTACAATGCATTTCATTTATAGTTGCAAAAGTAAAAAAGTACTGTTGATCCATTACTTTCAAAATCCCCTTCTAGTGCTACCTTAAATCTGATAAACGTTTGTGACAAAAATGCCTCTTTGCAATGAACAATGCAAAATAAAAGAAATTAAGGTTTGCATTTGACGCACCCTAATAATTATAAAAAATCTTTATGTTGGCACAGCTGCTGGAATAGAAATATGCAATGCAATCAATGTAACATAACTTCTCCATAATCTCAAAAACCTAAAAAAAAGCAAAAAAATAAAAATAAAAAAAGCTGTCTTGTAGATTCAAGTTTCAAGGTTCACGTTTATTCGTCATGTGCACAAAATGTCATTGACAGTTGTACATTAAAATGCTTGTTGTGATACCTATGCACTCTACAAGTGTGCAGTACAAAAATATATGCAACAGGATAAGGGAGAGTGCTGAGTGCAATGTGTAGGGTCTGAGGAGTCTTTTATAGATGTCTATAGAAATTTGATGGGAAGTGAAGAAATCAGGGCCAAGATCCAGTTTCTTAACTTACATCCAGTCTCAACTATCAGCATGAAGTTAGTAGCATACTGCTGTAACATCCCTCACATGAAGGAGTAAAAATATTAATCATTCTAAAAATATCATTGCCTAATTTGGCATACGTTGTATCTGTTCATCAGCTCCACAATAAAGGTACAAATCATGTAACCCAAGTTACCCAAAATATCTCAAGAATATGTGCAGAAGGATCTAACTGTTCTCTTATAAGAACTTCACACTGTATGAATGAATAAACAGAGAGAATTGCGTATATCTGGTGTAGATTATGTGATATGTTGAAATGATATGACATTTATTTTCCTGTTCATTCAAAACAGACACAAATAATGTGTCTTTAAAATATGACTCAAAGCTGAGGTAAACCAAAGCTGAGATAAAGGCTGAGGTAAAAAGCTGAAATAAAAAGCTGAGGTAAACAAAAGCTGAAATAAGAAGCTGAGATAAAAAAGCTGAAGTAAGAAGCTGAGGTAAAACGCAGAGATAAAAAGCTGAGGTAAAAATATGAAGTAACAAAGTTGAAGTAAAAAGCTGAGGTAAAAGTCTGAGGTAAAAAGATGAAGTGAAAAAGCTTAGATAAAAGGCTTAGTTGAAAATGATGAGGTAAACAAGCTGAGCTGAAAAAGATGAGATGTGAAGATGAGGTGAAAAAGCTGATGTATAAAAGCTGAGGTAAAAAGCTGAGATAAAAATCTGAGGTAACAAAACTGAGGTAAAAATATGAAGTAAAAAAAGCTGAGGTGAAAAAGCTTAGGTAAAAAACTGAGGTGAAAAAGCTGAGGTAAGAAACTGAGGTATAAAGGCTGAGGTAAAAAGGCTGAGGTTAAAATAACGAGGTGAAAAAACTAAGGTAAAAAGCTGAGATAAAGAAAAGCTGAAGTAAGAATCTTAGATAAAAAGCTGAGGTAAAAAGCTGAGTTGAAAAAGCTTTGGTAAAAAGATGAGGTAAAAAAGCTGAGGTAAAAAAACAAGGTGAAATAGCTAAGGTAAAAAGCTGAAATAAAGAAAAGCTGAAGTAAGAAGCTAAGATAAAAAAGCTGAGGTAAAACACTGAGGTGAAAAAACTGAGGTAAAAAACAGAGGTGAAAAATCTGGGGTAAAAAAGCTGAGGAGAAAGCTGAGAAACAAAATTGAGGTAAAAAGATGAGGTAAAAAGCTGAGGTGAAAAAGCTTTGGTAAAAAGATGAGGTAAAAAAAACCTGAGGTAAAAAAAATTGAGCTGAAAAAGCTGTGGTAAAAAGGCTGAGGTAAAAAGAATTGAGCTGAAAAGGCTAAGGTAAAAAACTGAGATAAACAAAAACTGAAGTAAGAAGCGGAGATAAAAAGCTATGGTAAAAAGCTGTGGTAAAAAAGCTGAGGTGAAAAACTGAGGTAGAATGACAGAGGTAAAAAGGCTGAGGTAAAAGTTGAGGTGAAAAAGCTAAGGTTAAAAGATGAGGTAAAAAGGCTGAGGTAAAAACTGAGTTGAAAAAGCTACGGTAAAAAGCTGAGACAAACAAAAGCTGAAGTAAGAAGCTGAGATAAAAAGGCTGAGGTAAAAAAAAACTGAGGTAGAACGGCAGAGGTAAAAAAAAAGCTGAGGTAGAACGGCAGAGGTAAAAAAAGCTGAGGTAAAAAACTGATGTGAAAAAGCTAAGGTAAAAAGATGAGATAAAAAAGCTGAATTAAGAAGCTGAGATTAAAAGCTGGGGTAAAAAATCTGAGGTAAAAAACTCAGGTAAACAAAATCTGAGGTAAAAAGATGAAGTAACAAAGTTGAAGTAAAAAAGTTGAGGTAAAAAAGCTAAGGTCAAAACATGAATTAAAGAATCCAAGGTGAAAAGCTGAATAAAAAAGCTGAGATGAAAAAGCTGAGGTAAAAAAAGGGTAGGCTGGCAAAGCTGAGGTAAAAAGCTGGGGTAACAAATTGAGTAAAACTTAGTCGCGTGCAGGGGGCAGTCGTGGCAGATGGATGGCGTCATCGCTAACTGAGTGTAGCATCTCAGTAAGATTTTTATTCCCTTAAAATGATTACCGACCCAGTCAAAAGCCCGCGTAGGCACAATGGAGTGAAACGCGGCTCTCTACACTGAGACAGGATCCTGAGATCCTTGACACATGGCCCTCCTCTTTCCAGCTGCAGAAAGCATGCCCACGACGCGCACTGCTCCATGCACTCTGCAGCTGAAGCCGTCAGTCTGCAGGACACAAGCAGTGCTTCAGTGAACACTGAACATCCCAGCACATTTCTTTCACTGTCTGATCTCTCCGATCATATTTGATACTCGGTCGGAATAAGTGGATGTATGCCATGCGCGTTCTTCATCTTTCAACTTTTCTGGGTAAGGCATTAGAAACACACAGACAGCGTTCATTAGAATAATGTTTATACAGATCTGTTTCTGTCATTGTTCTTAATGCTCTTAATTGTTTTCTGAAGTTTCCTGCATTTGCATCACAGCAGCATAATTAGCCAATGAACTGAGAGATACTGTACAATGCATATGCGATGCAACGTGCGCCTTTGCCTTATACATTTCTCCGCTTTGCAAGTTTAGTTACGTATGCGCGCGCGCGCGTGTGTGTGTGTGTGAGTGAGTGAATGGGCATGTCACCACGAGGCTAGGAATATTTAATAGTGTTGACTTTTTGGGGTCATTTAGCTGGTCCCCACTAGGAAAACTGCTCTTGCTTTATTATTATTATTATTATTATTATTATTATTATTATTATTATTATAAATAAAATGTTTCCTTTTTTAGGTGTAGGCATAGCATTAATTAGCTGCATCAATAACTGTGTCAGTAATTTTGTCTCATAATTATAGCAAAACAAAAGTGTGTGTGTGTGTGTGTTTGTGTGTGTGTCTGTGTGTGTGTGTGCAGCAGTGGTGCTGGTTGTAAGAGCATACCGGCATTTGTTGCCCGGATCCTGCAGCTTCGAGAGTGGCCCATGTGGCTACACTTCGGATCTGGCGCATGCTACCTGGACTGTGAACGACGAAGGTAATTAGAGAAACTGAGATTGTCACATGCCAAGTCTACCAACATTTTAACATAATAATTAAGGGACTCAGTTTATACGTTAATCTATGCCATTTTTAAACATTTTGAAAGTTTACAGTGTATGCATGTATTTAGTTTTTCATTTCAGCAATTACTCATACTGGTTGGATGCAACTCTTAACTGGGGGACATTGGGCAAGAGTAGGATGAGCTTGAAGGGCCTGGCTCATCTGTCTGTCAATGTTCCAACCATTAGTACAGATATAACTAGATTCCCACAGTATGCTGTCTGTAGATATGGGTCTGGGACGTGATGGGTAATATGTTTTAACTGCAACTGCTTTAATATTTTGGAACCTGGGACATAAGAGATCGGGAAATTAAACCTGGAGAAGAACAAGGGCCATCTGACTTGACTTGATGTTTTGCTGTCTTTAGGTACTCAAGGTTCTTGTGGTCTGATAATACAATTAACAGATACAGGACTTTGGGACTAGTGGTAATGAGTGCTGTAAGACAGAACATGGTGCCTGAATGGAGGACTACAACTGTTATTCAATATGGTTTTGCACATTCCTTGACCTGAGGCTGTCCATGTTGTTGAGTCTCTCCAGATTTGGATCAGGTCAAACACTGATCAATTTGGTAGGAAAGCTCTCCACAGTAGAAACAAAGCTTTCCTTCTAAACAGTTCGGATCCTCGTCGAAGGTTAGTTTGGTGTGGGCAGTGTGCAATGGCTCTGTGGTTTGTGAATGTCTTTTTTTCCACAATGGCTGAATCAAGGCTTAACTCCTGTCTCAACAAGCATGGCCAGGCCAGTGAGGGCATCCAATTACACATTGCTTTCCCTGCAAGCCAGTTGGGTGATTACATCTCTTCTTAAATCTTCGCAGAAAGTATTCAGTTTTATTTGTATAGCGCTTTTTAAAATGGACATTGTTTCAAAGCAGCTTTACAGAAACATGTAAAAACAGGATACAGATTTTAAATGTGTAAATTTATCCCTAATGAGCAAGGCAGAGGTGATGGTGGCAAGGAAAAACTCCCCAAGATCATATAAGGAAGAAACTTTGAGAGGAACCAGACTCAGAAGGGAACACATCCTCATCTGGGTAACTACGGATAGTGTGAAAGTAAAGGGAAGTTCATTATAGCTTTTATAAAGTAGTGATTAGAGCAGGTTCATTCCACTTGCTTCCAGCAACCAGCATGTGGAACTCTACTGAATATTCTGCTGCAGTGCACTTCCCATGTTTGAGGTTCAGAGGATGTTCCCCTGCTTCCTTGCCATCTGGATGGTGATTACACACGGTCTGAAATATTTTGACTATATGGTGTCACCCCTTGATCAGCCATACAGAACTGGTCTGCTATACTTTTCTCATGAGCAGTATCACTTTTGACTTGATCTCGTGACAAGAAGTACCATGAATACTGCAGCAAAAAACCATGACATTTGGATGGATCTCATTCTGCTTGTTGGTCTGGACTTGAGAAACATGAAATGTTTCTCGCTGTTGGCTGCTGTTGGTTGGGACTGGCAACTGTTGTAACTGATTAGCGAGATTGTAGTATTGATGGCAAGGATCTGCTGGTGTTGTTCATGGCCTACAAGGCATTGAGCTGTGAGAGCCTGATGGACTTTGCTGAAACTGTCTAGGTCCACGTTGTCAGTGAAGTCATCTGTCAGGAAGACAGATATGCAGTTGTGTGGATCATGAGTTGTAAAGAGTTGGGAACATCTGATCTAAATGTGTCTGAAAGATTTGATCTGAAACACTCCTAAAAAATGAGTTACAGTATACAGTAGCTTCTTAAACAGTTCTTATTCCTCTGAGGGAAGCCTTAAGGATTTTATCAGAAAAGCTAGAGAAAAGTGCAATCTCTTTGGAAAGCTAAAAGTATTAACATTCCAAAGAATAAGAAAACTTTTTTTTGTTCAAAATGTTAAGTGCAGGCCAAAAGAACCTGTAGATAAAGATAGTGCTCCTCTATATGTGGCTTTTATTTCCAGTGAAACAAAGTGTAATGAGCCAGGACTGGAGGCGGGAAGTAGGTGCAGGAGCAATGTCTTTATTTGTAAACAACCAAACAAACAAACAAACACAGGGGGTTTAAATGACAAACACAATCAAAACTAAACCTTGGACACCTGTGGCAAATAAAAGACATCCTCAAACATAACCCAATGCTCAAGCAGTAAGAGAAGGAACCAAAACAAAGTCACGTGTCCACTTGGAAGCCGCACCGAAGTGCCTTCTTCCGGCGAGGTGTAACAGAATCCCCCTCCAAAGGCCCTCCTCCCAGAGCGCCCAAAAATCCACCTCCAACGGGGGTCCTGGGCCCCTGTGAAAGCCGTCTCTCGCTGCCAAGGAAAACGAGGCAGCCTCCGCCGGGAAGCAGACTGGTGGAACACCACCCCCGGCGGCGCTAGAATGCTGGGCGTGGGCCCTGGTGGCACAGCAACGCTGGGCGGGGTCCTCAGCGACACTGGAAAGCTGGACGATGCCCCGGGCAGCACTGGACAGCAGGACAGCCTCCTCGGCTGGGCTGGACAGCAGGGCAGCCTCCTCAGCTGGCCAGGGCAGTGGGACGGCTTCCTCGACTGGGCAGGGCAGCAGGATGCCTCCTCGGCTGGGCTGGACAGGAGAATGGCCTCCTCGGCCGGGCAGGGTGGCAGGATGGCCTCCTCAGCCGGGCAGGGCAGCGGGATAGCTTCTTCTGCATGCAGGAGCTCCACAGCCGAGATGTCCCCATAGACCTGAAGCTGTAGCTCTGAGGTCACCATGTTGACCTCAGGCTGGAGCTCCACAGCTGAGGCCTGTCCATAGGTCTGACGCTGCAGCTCTAAGGTCGCCATGTTGACCTCAGGCTGGAGCTCCACAGCTGAGGCCTCCCTAGGCCTCAGGCTGGAGCTCTGCTGTCACCATTGCCCCCCCAAAAAAAGTTCTGGGCCAGCCTTCAGTTCAGTTCCGTGTCTGGATCTTTAGCAGGGCAGCAAGGTGGAGCGCTGTTCGGCACTACGGGACGGGGGTTAAGCGCCTCCAGGTTGAGGAGTATCTGATCCACCTCAGCCTGCCGCTGCTTCATCTGGAGCTCCACCTGCTGTATTTTTAGTGCAATCTCCTGCTTCCACTGCCATGCATAGAACTCCTCTGAAGTCGGGAAGTCCCAGTAATAAATCATCTTCCTGACCAGGTAATCTCCTGCTACTTCCCTGTTTTGGCACAGTATTCTGTAACGAACCAGGACT
>JAOUWY010000046.1:11892327-11903735 GCA_025728095.1 Prietella phreatophila | reverse complement strand
TTGAGAGACCATACCAGGAGCACAAGGCTCCAGACAACACAGCCCTCAGGTTCATAGGGACACACAAACCTCTCCACGATAAGGTGACGGTTCCCGGAGAGGCCAAGAGCAGACCGTCTGATGTACAAAGAAGCCTCCAAGAACCCCAAAGTTTCATCACTGGATCCTCTAGTATGTCTTGCAGCTGTTTTTGTCAAAGTGCATTCTTCTACAATCAGAAAGAGATTGCAAAGAAAGATTTGGAAAATATGGAGAGTGATGTACTTTGCTTTTTGCAAAGCTTAATGAAGAATGGGAGAGCATTTTCTACTATTAAAGTTTACCTGGCTGCTATTTTGGCTTGTCACGTAGGCTTTGAAGGAGTTTCAGTAGGATGGCATCCTCTTGTAGGCTGTTTTATGAATGGAGTGAAACATTTGAGACCACTGTTGAAGCGGTTGGTTCCGTCGTGGGACTTGACCATGGTTCTGAATGCTTTAACTTGGGCCACGTTTTAACCTCTGGAGAGTGTTCTTATTAAGCTCCTATCTCTGAAAACGGTCTTACTACTTGCTTTAGTCTTGGCTAAACGAGTGGATGAGTTACATGCTTCGTCAGTTCATCAAGCATGTCTGAATTTGAGTCCGGATGGCAGCTAGGTTACGCTGCTGCCTGACCCGGCTTTCGTTCCCAAAGTCAGTGAATCAGCTTATAACTGCTCTGCTTTGGAGTTGAAAGGCATTTACCCCTTTGCTTTTTCTTCGGAGGATTAGCGGAAATTGCACACTTTGTCTTGTAAGAGAGTTACACTATTATGTAAAAAGGACATGATCGTTCAGGAGGAATGATCAATTCATTTCATGGGCCCCTCAATGTAAGGATAAGCCAATCTCCTTGCAGTGCCTTTCCCATTGGATGGTAGAGGTGATTGAATCGGCTTATACATCTATGGGTCTTCATTCCCTGGCGGGCTTAAGGGCTCATTCTACAAAGGGTATAGTTACGTCATGGGCATTGTTCAAGGGAATTTTGGTGGGAGATGTTTGTGCGGTAGCAGCTGGGCTTCCCCTCATACGTTTATCTGATTTTATCGGCTTGATGTCACTGCGCCTACTATGGCTTATGCAGTTCTTAAAAGTTTCTTGCCGGGTCTGTTTGGCGGGTTTGGAAAGCATATGTTAGGAGTTGGCTATATCATTCCCATAGTGATATACCAAGCGGGGTTATGCAAGTAACCTAAAGTTTTGGGTTGCTTTGCTGTCTCAGGGATTGAACATTCATTGATTCAACTATGAATTTTGCATCATATCAAAGAGTGTTTGAAGATTAATGTGAGGCCATATAAAACCAAAAGTTAACTTTTCAACAGCATAATGATCATAAGTACACTAGTAAATCCACCAAGGAATGGCTCAGAAAGAAGAAATGGAGGGTTAAGGAATGACCTAGTCAAAGCCTGGATTTGTCTCCCAGTTAAATGTTGTGGGGGGATTTGAAACAGGCAGTACACGCAAGAAAACCCTCAAACATCTTGCAACTGAAAGAATATCGCATGGAAAAGTGTTAAAAAAAATTCCATTACCTGGTGGACAACTATGCAAAAGGCCTACAAGAATTTATTTCTGCTAAAGGGGGTAATACTAGCTTCTGAGGCCACGGGTTCACCTACTTTTTCTGCAGACGTTTTTTGGCAACATTTCTGTTCAGTAAATGATTGAAAAAGTTAATTTTCCTTGTGGTTTTTCATTAATATGCACTGTTTCAAAGATGCTGAAATGTTTACTTATCCCCATATTTCAAAAAAGCCAATAATTTCCATGTGGTGTACTTATTTTTGCACATGACTGCATATTCAGATTTAAAAAAACTACTTATGCACTATTTGGACAGTTGCACAAGAATTGCACGACCCTGCTGTTTGTTAATAAGAGACAGTCTGTGTATTGTAAAGTAATGAACCACGATATTCATATTATTTTGTCATATAATCCAGATATAATTACGTTCTTACATTCAAAACTGATCATTATTTTATGTTTTTAAAACAACTGTAATTTACTGTGATATAAATATGTAGGTTTCTGTGATCATCGTTCTCATTGATTTATTTAGTGCTTCTACACCTATAATAATTATAATTTCAACCGTGCCTTCCAATAAAGATAGTATTGTAATATTGCCATGCATTGGATAATCATTTCAGGCTTTTCAGAGCCATAAGGTTAAGCTCATAGGCAGCAGGAGGCTCTAAAAAAAACATTTGTTTGGTATTCCACTGTTCTTGTGATAGACTTTGGTTGACAACTCTGTTTTAATTTTGTTAACTTTATGTTGGCCCAAGACATAAGGTGTTTTGGAAGGAAGTGGGTAGTCATTTCTAGGATTTGAACACAAAACATTTGCACTTTTTGGTCCCTAACCCAGAATCGTAACTGCTGAGAGGTAGCGTGCAAACCTCTCTTCCTATGTGATAACCCGTACTTGTCTGTGTGAGCAGTGTGCCCTGCTGGAGGCAGAACTAAGGCTGAGTGCTGTGGAACAGGAAAAGACACAGCAGCAGGCAGCCCTGTCAGAAAGAACGAGCAATCTCCACCAGCTAACTTTGGAGAAACAGCAGGTGACTACTGAGCTGGAGAGCCAGCGCAAGAAGCTAGATCAACTCAAAGGTAAAGAGACATACTCGTCTGAGCGTGCCAGATGTAGTCCTTAGAAACAGACAGTACATTTACAGATTTAAATGAAATTTTCCAGTCAAATTGCTGATCAAAGGGTGTTGTGTTCAGTATGTGTTGTGGAACCTAGTCATGTATGAACCTCGTTTGTTCTGACTTGTCAATTTCGAAATGCTATTTTTATTTCACTTCTCAATCACCAATGGTAGTGTGAAACATCTGGATATCCCCTGTGCACATGTGAATGCATGCTGAGACCATGCAACGGAGTCACAGGCATATTGCACAGTAATTTCAGTAAATACTCTCACACAGACATCTTTTCCCTTTTTCTTTGTGCCTGTGTGCATGTCTAATTACAGGTACACTTTATGGACCTATTTACTTATCAGCTTGCGACCATGACTGGTGCTACAGGTGACCTTTCCTCCAAAGCAGGGGATAGCCTCCTCTCATCTCTGCCCTGCTGGGTTGGTTTCAACCAACCGGCAGGCCTATTGGTGAACTGCTAGTTGTTTTCGAGTGGTTTTCTCTTGACATACCATGTGTTGTTTAATGTTAAGCCTACTAAATTAGCTGGATTTTCGATAATCCACATTTCTGGAGTTAGTGTTTTTCCATCACTACCTACTCGTTTTTCTCTAGTCAGTTCCTATTGGCCCCCCAAAGAATCAGGCCATACATGACTCATTTACACATTACAGTGCTCGCAGTGAGTTTCGCAGTGAGCTCAAAAATTTGCTCAGTAACACTGTAGCAGGCTACACAGTTAATTGGCAGCAAGCTAGATTCACTAAGAATGCTAGTCAAATCATCACCCTAATTTGTTGTGGATTTTGCTATGCTTGCAAATCAGATTCAGGAAGGTTTACCACGTGTGCTACTGGTGTCTCTGGAGGATACTAGGACTAATGATGGCAATAGTGAGCCCCATAGGTTCATTGTCTGTGTGTGTGTTTCAGAAGTGCCTATGGTTGGACCTCTCACTGAGAGAAATGTGCTCCTGTCTCAGTTAAACACGGAGTAGCTGGACATGCAGGGCATTGCTAACAGCAGCAATCTCTTCTTGCACAGAATGTTCTCAGTTGGGACCATTCACTGATGGCGTCAACTACTTTGGTACTGGGCCGCACAGAAAGAATAAATAACTTGCTTTATTTATTATCTGAGTCTGAATGATGTTTTATTGTGAAAAATGACCGGATTCTCTCCGTTACATCAGTCTATGACTCCCTCTCGACGCATGTCAAAACGCTTGTCTTGGTCACATGATATGTTAAGCGTTCGGGGGCAGAGCGGATGTTACTCATGTTATGTTGTTGGCGTGATGTTACCAGGATGCTGATAAAAAAGTTGTGATTTCACATTGGATTCACGTTTATTATTATATTTTAAAAATACCTGTTTTTATGCTGGTCGTATCATTTTATTTTGTTGTATTTATCCGCCACACCTTAAAGGCTGGTCCGTGAAAATATTGTCTGATATTAAACTGATCCGTGGCGCTACAAAGGTTGAGGATCGCTGCTCTAGCCCACAGCTGGCCTCAGCATGTAGATGTCAGCACCTAGGCCACAGAGTCTTGTTTGTAGCCCTGGGAATCTAGCATGACCTTGGTTCACACTACTGTGTTCGCTAATCATCAGTAGTTACATTGTAACCACAGTTCTCCAAACCCAGAATAACAACCAGAGTTCCTTGTCATTCAGGAACCAGTTACAGCTTGGCGAGAACGTTCCAGGTAAAGATGGCTGTATGCAGGGCCATTGTTAGGAATTTTGGGCCCCCTGAAAGGATAGTGGTGCAGGCCCGCCTCAAGTCATTTTTGCAGGGGTTTATTGGTTCAGAAATTGAAATTTATTTAATCAATATTGTATTGTAATTTTACTTAAATTCTGTTTCAGTTAATATGATTAGGTTTATTATGCATACAGCAGTTTTACCATAGCAAGGGACCTATGGACTACTGGAATTTTGTGGACCCCCCCCACAAAACCACCATGCACCCCATTTTTGATGACTCTGGATGTATGGCAATGGTATCTATGGCAAATACTGCATTATATGTGGCATTTTTTGAAAGCTCTTGACATGCATCAACATTTTATTAGGAACACTATACTAATACTAGGTAGGGCCTCCCTTTGCCCTCAAAACAGCCACAATTCTTCATGCCATGGATTCTACAAGTAGTTGAAAACATTCTGGTCTATGTTGACATTATTGCATTATTCATTGTACCTGAGTGTGTATTTGATGAGTGTATGTAACTAGCAGTTTGTGCAGTAATGCCTGGCATTGTGTTGGTTCTCTCTATTAGAAGAGCAGGAGGCTTTAAGAGAAGAACACAGCAGAAAAACCGAGGAGCTGCAATGGCAGAACAGCAAGCTAAAAGCCCAGCATAATAACATCTGAAACGACTTGGAGCAGGCCAAGTGCACCTTCAAAACACTGGAGGGTGCAGATGAACATGGTACACACACACACACACACACACACACCAAATACTGTATATAAGGTAGCCCATATATAAGGTGACATTACAGCAGTGGTTAAAAAGTTAAGCAAAAAGTCTATTTTGCTCTCCAATTGGGGGCTGCAGTAGATTTTTAAACCTGTCCAGACCATTTAAATAAATTGAGCAGTGCCAAAGTATTATTCCAATTTTGAAGTTCCAATAATCTTTACAGCAATTATGCCCTCTGAATTTATCTAATTTAAAAAATGGTATGTAGCATTCTCTTAATGGCATATTTTTTCCCCCAGATCAAGTAGAAGAAAATAAATATGGAATCGCCTTGTAATTTGCATTTCTAAAACGAATGCCAGCACAAGTCCAAAAAATACAAATTAAGTTTGCCGGTAAGAAAGTGCTTACAGACCTTAAACCTGGATTTTTGCAAGGAAACATGGCCCAAACAAGAGAGTTGTCAATTGAAACAATGGAAAGGATTCTAAAACTTCAACTTCAAGAAGGAAGTCCGACATGGAGTGTGGCAAAATGTGTCTGTTGTTCCCAGTCAGCTGTGTCTAAAATTTGTTGCAAATATAAACAAAATGGGAAAGTTATACAAAGGAAAACATATGGGTTGACTAAGGAAGATGTGAAAGTGTCAGGATAGAAAACTCAAAGCAGTATGCCTTGAAAATAGAAAATGCAGAACATAACGCATGAAAAACAAATGGGTGGAAACAGCAGTCAATGTTTGTGACAGAACTGTAAAAAATCAGCTGAATGAAATGAAATTTACATATAGAAAAGCCATGCGAAAACCAGAATTAACACTTAAACAGAAGAAAATATGGTCACAGCAATCATGGAGTGTGGATGAGTAGATAAAAGTAATATTCAGTGATGAATCATGAATCTGCATTGGCTGAGGAGATGATGCTGGAACTTTGTCTGGTGCCGTTCTAATGAAACACAACTATGACTGCACAGGTGTACATTGGAATTGTGGACACGTTTCTTATTCAATCAGTAGAAAATAGGTTTGGTGATGAAGTCATTTTTCAGGAAGATAATGCATCTTGCCACAGAGCAAAGAGTGTCAAAGCTTCTCTTCAGGAAAGGCAGATAAACTGAATGACATGGCCAGCAAACAGTCTGGATCTGAATGCGATTAAAAATTTATGGTGGAAGTTTAAAACATTGGACCATGACAAGACTCCATCCGGCAAGACTGATATGTCAACTGCTATTCGAGAAAGTTTCAACCAGCTTGAAGAATATTGTTTTTCATTCGTGAAGTCCATGCCTCAAAGATTTCAGGCTGTCATAAAAGCTTGAGGAGGATCAACAAAATACTAATTATGATTGATTTTTTTGTTGTTGTTGATTCCATCAAATTTTCCTCTACTTGATCTGAAAAAAATATGCCATTAATGAAAAAAAATTATTTTAACTTGTTTGAAGTATGTTTCAGGAAGCCAGAAAATTCAGCTATTAAACAAAAATTTTTTGTGTCATATCTGTGATTTGTTTATTAGCTACAAAGTAAAAAACCGAGTGTGCATCCTCTAAGTGTGGTGATTCCATAATGTTTTGCCATGGGTTGTGAGTGAGTTAACTGTATCTAAATGTAACTAAATTCAGCCACTGTCTGCACTCCTATTATTAAAAGGAACCCGTGGAGCCAAGTTAGCACTTGTTGACCCCATAGAATCACTTTCTAATTATAAAGCTATCAAAGCCCTGGGAAAAGAATGTATAGGAAGTGTTAATGTATACATGTGCAAATATAGATCCCCATCTTCAGTGAGAGTAGTACATGCTTGAAGGAAGAGGATGTTTTTATAATCAGCCGTCTTTTCTTTTTTGTGAGAAGGTAATTCACAATGTTCATTCAGTGAAGTGAGATCTGGTCCAGGTTAAAATAATAGGTGGAAGACTCTTTCCCTGTGGTTTCATTCAGCTTCTTTAATCAGTTTGTTCTTGTGTGTAGCCTTCCCTTGATTATCCCTGAGTTCTGGAGAATAACAGGAAGACTACATACTGGGATACTAGTTTTGGAGCATCTTGGTGCACTAGCTTCCTCCTATTATTCTTCCATGTATTTTTCCATCATGTGACTATGTAATCCGACTCTTCTGTTCAGCCATTTGTTCGTTTGCTCTACGTCATCATGGTACGATTGTTACAGCGAGAAATTGTGTAGTGTTAAATGCTTTGGAAAGCATTGTTTTTGTTTGCTAGGTCCTGACCACTGGAGTCTAGTTTCTATAAAACTATTTGTTATATTGCTTTTGTAATATTGCATAGTACATGGATGCTTGTGAAGAGAATGGGAACAATGTGGTCCCACATGACGCAAGCTTCAGTCTTTTGAGAAGCTAGACAAAGCATCCTTTGAATCGCTGGCAGGAATTTAACAATGTAACTGCTGACTCACTTTCTTCAGGTCATGTGAAGCAGCTATTCTGAATGTTGATTCCAGTTTAAATTTTAGTCACAGTTTTTCATACTGTATTTGGACAATAAACCAAAATTAACAGAATAATATATATCTCAGTATCTTCACTGACTGGTATAATGCCTTCAGTAACTCCCTGATATAAGTTTAGAAGCATTATTAGGTATTTACACATTCCCTTCTATAACTATTGGAATGGTAAGGCCAATTCGTTGGTTTTTGCTATACACAAAAGACATTTGAATTTGAGATCAAAAGATGGATACATGCCAGTTTCTGCTGCTACCATCATTAGTTACATCATCAATAATGATTAGTGAGCCTGTTCCAGAAGCAGCCATGCAAACCCAATGACACTACTTCCACCATGTTTCACAGATGAGATTGTATATTTTAGATCATGAGCAGATCTCATGGCCTTTCCATCATATTGGTAGAGGTTAATCTTGGTTCAACTTTTGTGGCTCATTGCTGTATTTCTCTGTGAATTCCAATCTGGCTTTCTGATTCTTACTGCAGATGAGTGGGTTGTATCTTGTGATGTGGCCGCTATATTTCTGCTCTCAATGTGTTCTTCGAATGGTGAATTTTGAATGGTGATGTCACTGACCGTTGTTTTTTTTTTTTTTCACAGCTCTCAGAATGTTTGTCATCAGCTGGTTGTTTTCCTTGGTCGACCCATTTGGTGTCTGTTGCTCAGTACATCAGTGGTTTCTTTTTTTCTTTCTTTCTCCAGGACATTCCAAATTGTTGTATTGACTGTGCCCATTGTTTGCGCAGTGTGTCTCATTGATTTTTTTACTTATTTTCTCAGCTTCAAAATTGCTTGCATTTCTCCCATAGACAGCTCTTTGATCTTCCTGTTGGCTTATCCTTTTTAACAGCAAATGCAGTCTGCATGGGTGAAACTGAAGACTAAAACAGGGAGTAGATATTCAGAGCTATTTATTGTTTAAACATTCAATCAAACAGGACACTCCTGGGTAACTGATACCAAATGTGCTATGTTGTTGAACACATCTGCATATTCAATCTGAAATTCTAAACTCTCGTCTCATATCCCTCTTTTGATCTCAAACCCAAATGTCTTTTCAGTCCACAGCAAAAGCAACTGAATTGGCCTTGCTGTTCCAATAGTTTCAGAGGGGACTGTATTTTTGATTATAAGTAATTGGTACTATATGTGGTCTTTCAGGTCTAAAGGTTGCCTTGGGCATACAGAAGCAGATCACTGCCAAGCGAGAACAGGTTGACTTACTCCAGAGCCATGTACAGATGCTGGAGGAGTCCACAGAAAAACTCACTCGGGTACATCTCCAGTAGCTCCAATGACAAACTATGTCACCTTGGGTGTTTTCCTACTGCACAGTCAGAAATAAGAATTGGCTCAAACAGTTAGTATAACACTGGGTTCTACTTCTAGTTCATTTTCCACCATCATGAGAGATGAAAGGAATAATCACAGTGATGACTGAAATAGAATCTCCATCATCATTACAGCATACAATAATGCATTTGTATAGTGCAACATGAAAGAAATGTTTGGATTAACATTGTCCCATTCTCTGCACAGCCCTTTGGTTAAACATCTTATGCAACAAAATTACTGGCAAAAAGGCCAATTGTTGAACGGATAAACAGTGCAATTTATTTTTTAATGGCATAAACATCAGTCTATTCTGCTCTTTTTTTCCATGTTCAGTTCTGTGTGGATTTCAGTGGGATAAAAACACTTGGTTCCTTAACTGTTTTTTTTATTTTCTTTCCTAGATGAGCGAGTGTGATCTTTGAAGCGAGTGTGATCTTTGAAAAAGTGAAGCTGATCTTTGTAGTGTGCTTGTCATGTTTGGATTCATCAACATCATGCTTGAATATAATGTTTTTAATAAATGAGATTAACCCAGATGCTGTGGGTGTGTTTTTGGACACAGGAGAAGAACTACCAGGTGATGAAGCGCAAACGTCAAGCACAGGAGCTGCTTTTTGAGAGAGAAAGAAGAAAGAGGCTTGAAACGGAGTTGGAGGCTTACCATACTAAGGAGAATCTGCTGAAGAGAGAAATTGAGCGACTCGACACAGCTCTGCACAAGGTTTTCTTAAATCTCACAGAGTGCTTTAAATCACAAGAATCACATAATGCATGTAAAGCATGGAAGATGAAAAGCAGACACAGTAATTCATTCATGATGAATGTTAATGTTTTGTATCTATTTCTCATTAATTTACCCACATCGATGATATCTAGTTGAATTTCAGATTAAAAATCTACAGTCTTCGACTCGTCTTCTTTATGCCACTATATAGTGTACTTTATACCATAATAGAACTATGCAAGATTTAGCATGTTTACACATTTTAGGATGCATTCTGTAATAATTTAATTAGAAGATTGATACATGGTGAAAATGATATGTGAAAAAGTATACTACATATCACGCATCTTCGTATATGAACAATATTTTTGGACACACCTGGTTTTTTTTTTTGTTTTGGTTTTTTTTGGAAATTTTGCCTTCGAATACCTGACATGAAAATTCATTCTGACAGCCAAACTGAAAGCCGCAGTATAGGGTTCATATCCCATGACTGTTTATGCTTCATGTCTTCCAGATGTCTGACAGTTTTGCCGAGTGCCAAGATTACATTCAGAACCAGCAACAGGAGATCATGAGGCTGAAACTCCAGCACACTCTAGAGCTGAAGGTATGCTTTGTACTGAATTCCATTCAGCTGTGCTAACAATGATAATATCATTATTATCACAGAGATCAGCAGTATATCAGCATGTATATCATGTCTAGGAGGGCCAGAACTTACGATCCACAAATGCTAGAACTTGTGAGCAGAGACAAGACTTACAAGCTACAAATACCATTCACATATCGCCCATCACCACCACTACATGTCCAGCACAAGTGCCCTTTGAAGCTCACACTGCCAGCCAGGTGAAGACAAAAACCCTTACAATTGCACATATTAAAATGAACAGTCATTAGTATATTTTGGAGTGTGTTTTCTCTATTCTGTCTTTCTCTGTGTCCAGTTAAGTATTAGTAGCCAGAAGCGTAGCCCCGTTCTGGAGCTGAGGAGCCTGGTTAAAGAGCTACGCAGTGTGATCGATCTGGAACGGAGCCCTGATACCAGCTACACCAGTTCCAGGAGCTTTGAGGAAACACACAGGAGCAGGAAGTAAGAGTCCTATCTCAGATCAGTTATTGTGGAACTTCTCTAAAGAGCAACCGTTATAAAGGAAGCCAGGAGAGAGACATCTATTAAAAGAAGGGGTGCATGTGTCTTATTAAATAACCTGTGCATCAAAATATATGAAAGGAATATGCCTCATCTGTAGTGTAGGAATAATTCCATATACTGAGAATGATTCTATATAATGAGAAAATCATGGGGATAATGATTTACTTTAAAACTCACTTATAAATCGCAGAGCATTTGCTGAAGTCTGTCAACAAACTAATGAGAAGAAAATGCACTACTTAAGAAAACTCTGAAAAATATTGTTAAAAGAAAACAGTACAGCATCTCCATATTATCACTTATTGCATGCTGTGTATAAACGTATATATTTTATATATCGGTTTTTGCTTATTTTTATGAAAGGTGCCATTAATTGGTGGATTTGAATGTAACCACAAATTCTTCCCTCTAACAAGCAGTCCCATCTCTGAAAGCATGAATTTGCTCATTTGCGAAAAATTCATAGAGAGAATTTATACAAAAATACATGTTTTGAATATTCTGTTAAATTCAGTATACAGTGAGGGGAAAAAAGTATTTGATCCCCTGCTGATTTTGTACGTTTGCCCACTGACAAAGAAATGATCAGTCT
>JAOUWY010000046.1:11850370-11865027 GCA_025728095.1 Prietella phreatophila | reverse complement strand
AATCCCCATATTTGAATTAGCTACACCACTCTCCCCTCTCCACTAATAGCTGGTGGGCATTCTGGCACTCTGTGGCTCCGTGGCATCATCCATGTGGATGCTACACACTAGTGGTGGTTGAGGAGATCCCTCTCCATACTATGTAAAGTGATTTGAGTGTCTAGAAAAGCGCTAAATAAATGTAACTGTAACTAAATAGACAAAAATGCATGAAAACCACAGTTTGACGCCCTCAGTGTTACTTAAACCCTAGCCCTGATGCTGGATGTATTTGTGGTTGTGACAGTGGTAACCACTGAATGAATCATCAGTCTGTAAAATGTGCAGGGTGCCATATCTAGGTCTCTAGTGTTTTGCTGCCGTCTGATAATTAATACGTTATTTTTTTTCTTGGGTCATTTTTAATTAGAAAAATGGAACCCATGAAGGTGAATTTGTCTTCCATACTGGAGAGAAAAACTACATGGACTATGGCAAGATCGACACCTGGAACGGAATAAGGTACCCAGTGCTTTGCGTGACGTTCCCCTTGGTCTACTTGGCTTGTGTGAATATTTGTTTACCAATGAAATGGCCTTGTCTCAACTTTTGCTTGCTGAACTTTAGTTGCTTTAGTTGTATGTGCCAAGCAAAAAATAATAATAATAAAAAATACTGCTCGCATTCCCATGCTTCACTTTAGTGTCATATGTAATATTCTTTAACAAAAAAAGGTTTTATTTTTTTAACTGATCAATAAAAATGAATGATTATGAACATATTGAGCATGAACACCTCATTCTCAGCCTAGTTAGTATACCTTCTTTATGCTTAAAATAAATGCATGGATTCTTTCTCATCCTGTTTTTGCAGAAAGATGACCTGGTGGTCATCGGAGCAGAGCAACATGATTAACGGCACAGACGGCAGCGTGTTCCACACCTTCCTGTCCAGAGACGAGCTGCTCTACATCTTTGCTGCAGATCTCTGCAGGTAAGCTGCACGTCGAGACCTCTGCTAAGAACTGTCCTAGTCGTCTACAATTTAAATGTCTCACACACGCGCACCCGGTTCCCTTAACTAATTGTAGTTGTGTTCAAATGATTACACGTCATTTGAGCGTCCTCCATACATTGTTTTTCCCGTATGCAGGTCAATCCATCTGGGATATGTGCATGATACCGAGGTGAAGGGGATTCCAGCGTTCCGCTTTGCTCCTCCCCCTGATGTCCTAGCTGCTCCAGATGAGAATCCCTCCAACGCTGGCTTCTGCGTGCCTGCTAATCAATGCCTGAGTAAAGGAGTGCTTAAAGTCAGTGTGTGTCGCGAAGGTAAGGGCCAAGGACATGGTTGAAGTGCATCCTATCGGTCATGCCATACTGTCCTGTCATGTTCAATGACTTACTGTTTTAAGTACTGGGAATTTTTAGATTATCACAAAACCCCAAAGCAATACAGTATCCAATCAGTGCATTAATAAACGGTGCCTGAGTGCGCTTTAACGCACAAAGATGCAGTTGGCGTATCATTTAATCTTATGCATACCCTTTAATACAAATGTCTTTAGAAGTTTGTGCTGAACATTCTAAAACCCAGCAGTAAATCATTACTTTTGAAGAAATGCACCAACTGGCTCAATAAGTCACATGAGGGTTAATGCATTCAACTGCACAAGCTATGGAAGGGGTAGTTTTGCCGCCTCACAGCTCCAGGGAAACCGGTTCAATCCTGTTCTGTTCTAGGCTTGTGGCCTGTAATGGTTAACCGAGACACTGTGCGACTGTAGTGGACATTACTGATTGTTACATTACTGAAATGATTGTGAGTATTCAAAAATAGATAAATAAATACAAATGTGAATTGTGAGCACTGACACGAGTGTGCGAGAGCAGTTCAGTTGTGTGAGCACTGAGACACGTTTCCTTTCCCATAACTCACCATGGTCTACACTTCACTTACAAGTCATGTAAATTAAAGCTTAATTAATTATTAATTAATAGCCATGGCCTATTAAAGTAAAAAAAAAAATCATTTGTAATGTTCAAAAAAAAAATTAAGTGTTCTGATATTTTATGTTTTAAATAAAAATTAAAGTGTGTGTAAACACTTTGTGGAAATAAAAAACAAAACATGACCTTCATCCCTGTTGAAATCCATGTCAGAAAGCACATCGAGATGTATACATGTGCTTTTTGTTCTCTGACCATCATTAGCAGCTTCTCAACTCCGCTTCATCTCTGCTCTGTCTGTGTGTATTTGCTCTCTCCTGCACTGTGACAGAAATCAGAGTTCAGTACACAAACGTTTAATAAGTAACTCCAATTCAGAACCAAGCACTCCAGACTTGACATTTAATAGCAGCTTGATTGGGACATAGGCATGCTGTTCTCTTTATTGCTTCCTCAATATAAGCCATCATGCTGATAGCAGTTTTTTTTTTTCTCTCTTTTTTTTTTTTTCACCCTCTGATGGTCATGTGACTGCTCTAATGATGACTCCTCCATGTAGTGTGTGTTTATTTATTTATTTATTTTACACTTCACATGTCTTGATTAGTTTGAAGTTATGATTCAAGTGAAACTGTTGTTTGAGAAGTCAAATATTTGCAGAACCTGTTGCACTGTTGGATTTACACCAGTTGGGGGTGTATATATAGGCAATGGTCAAAGTCACACAAAGCAAATAAAATGTGGAATTTTGTTCCTTGCCTGTGGAAGTTTGACAGGTCACTGTCCTGTTATAACCGGTTGCCAGCAGTTTTGTTGTATCTTGGGGTGAAAGTTCATTAAATTTTGCAGATTGTTTTTCTCCTTTTCTATAAGGTGACTGAACATTTTTTGGAGACTGATTCCTTATGATTTGACATGTTTTCTACCCCCTCCCCAATTTATAGGAGCACCTATAGTTGTTTCATTCCCACATTTCTACCAAGCTGATCAGAAGTACATTGATGCCATTGACGGGATGAGCCCAAACAAGGAAGAGCATGAAACATACCTCGACATTAACCCGGTAAGCTGGGTCATGACATTATTAGCAAGCTCTTGATAATGTTGTTGAACAATTAGCTGATCTATTTATTCACCATTCAGCTGTTTACACCGAGCATATTTTTTTGTAAATTACTATAGCCTATGACCTGTTCTGACTAAAAACAGAAATGTTTGTGGGGGAATCTAATGAGACCATTTAGTCTGATGGTTTGAAGGTCACCACATGTCTGTGTAAAAATGATTTTAATTGGGTGTTTGGAACTAACCTTCTTTTGAAAGTTTTACATGAATGTGACATTTAGTCCAAAAATATTGTAATACTCTTAGCTGGATGTACATCTTTTATTTATTTGGTTTATTGTAATACTTTTGTTCCAGACGACGGGGGTTCCTATTCGTGCCTGTAAGAGAGCCCAGCTCAATGTTATAATGAAGAGGGTACCTGGCTTCCCGTAAGTACCAACTTCCCATGTCTCAGAATTGTCATCTGTTTCATTTCATTTCATTGTGAAACCATGGTTGTTATGTAAAAATGTTTCCCATTTTGCAGTCAGACACGTCTCCTGAACGAAACCATCTTCCCTATTCTGTATGTCAATGAGGTATGAGACTTTTGTTTGTTTTTTGAGCTTTTTTCCATATCTGTGGCACTGTATTGGTGACAGGTTACAGTCAGTTTTCCTGTTACAAATATTCAGTCCTTGCCTTTTTCCAGACGGCAACCATTGATGATGACTCTGCCTCCCAAATGAAAACTCTGCTTCTGATCATAACCATAGTGTCCAACTTCCCTGTCATCATTGTGGGCATGGGTGCCATTTTACTACTCATCTTCATTTTCTTGGTGTGCAGGAACCGTCAAAGAAAGGTACAATGCCTTTTATTATTTCTTTTTATTTATTTTTTCTAGTTTTATGCAAGTGCTTGTTTACAAACTGCCCAAAAAAATGTTTAGCAGTTATGTTCAAGTTATAAGAATTACAATATTTTCAGGACAAGTACGAGAAACCTTTTTCCTAAATTTGTCTGCTTTAAGGAAACACTCAGTTTCACTTTATCGAATAAGTCTGATTTCATGTGTGAGTTGTTGGAGATGTTTTAGGCAATGTCTTTAAAATTGCATTTGAGATACTTGCGTACATATAATAATCTAGTTTAATTCCTTTTAATTAATTAATTTCACATTAATTGTTCTATTACTGTTGCCTTTCCTACAGTCCAAATGTTAATTTGACATGAATGAGCACATCTTCATGAAGGGGGCATTCTCTAGCAATGTGTTCTATTAAAATGCTTCATTAACGGCGGCTGTGCGATCGATCGATGCTGCTGTGGTTGTGCATCCATGGGATTTTAAACATTATGTTCGCATCAAACTGAGAGCAACTCCTGGATACTAACAAATAAACAATGATCAAAATTAGTATTTGAGAATAGCTATGTTTTGAGTTATGTACAGTAGCATCTTTCTAATTGCTAATACTTGGACCAATGATTGTCTAAAGCAAATCATGTAACTGGGGGGGGGCGGGGCTTCCCTTGAGCAAACGGTTGCGTCTCATTTGGTTACCTTTTCATACAAATCTAAAACCTGTTTGTACTATGTTTTCCATGAGGCTGGCAGTGCGTGAGATCGGGACTCGTGGAGGTTGAGCTGTAGAGATGCAGCATGTGTTTTGTGTTGTAAATGGTGTAGCAGCAATCTAATTATTGTCCATGACACACTACCGTGTGGGTCTGGTATTTTATAAATTAAAAAAAAAATAAAAAGTTTTTTTATAAAGGCATTTTAACTGATAGCAGTAGCTCACTTTGTTTGGTTTCCAAGGCTATAAACAGACACTGTTATGAAGCCACAGGAAATGTAACCAAAGCAAAAAAAATCTCTTTAAGGAAGTCCGTGTTTCTCAGTAGGCAGCAAGGTGTGTCACATTAATTCAAAGAAATATAAAACCTCTCTAACACACTCAGCAGGCGTCCTTGTGGTTAGGCGATAACGTGCAAAGCATTAATGTTTTCTTTATATTCCCTTCCTATCCACCTGCATGAAGATTCAAGTGCATGTGGCTGTCCGTGCATGTGCTCTTTAACTAATACGTTGAAATTTTTACCACTACCCATGATCCACTGCACCAGTTTAAGAAAAAAAAAAAGTAAACGAAAGTAAAAAGGACTTGCTCGATATTATATTATATAGTAGGTTATGGAGTTTTTAATGTTTTGTATGCAATTCAAAAAATGTATTTTCTTGCATAATACTGCCATGTTTTCATTTTCAGTAACATTCTCCCTCCCCCTCTTTTTTGTTGTTGTTCCTGTTCAGAATGAAGTAAAACGTATTGATTTTACCGAAGCTTTTCATTCTTTTGCTGTAAGTCGATACTTCTCCCTTTTTTCCTTTCGTTTGCTCACTATTTGCCTGTTCATAATTTAACTCTGATTATAAGAGGTGCTTCTTAATTTAGCTAGTTATAATTTTACTTTGAGTACCTATTTCTTTCAAGATAAAAAACAGAAAGGTAAACACGTACATGCATCATGTTCATTCCTGTATTCTGCGTGGTCTATTTGGTTGAATGTAGATTACAGTTTTATAGTTCTGTGTTCGATCACTTTGACATTTCGTTTAGATGTATTAGATTATTAGGTATTTTTTGTAGATGATCGGGGGGAGGGGGGGTACGATGTAGGTTTAGATGTATAAGACTGAACAAGACTGTTATATATAGTTAATAACCCATTCACCATTTCAAGCATTCTAAACGTGCTTTTCCTGTATGTTCTGGCAGACGTCGAAAGACGATACGGCCTACACTCCGGTCAGCAGCAAATCGGACGAGTCTCCTGAATCCCACAGCAACCAGCCCTTGAAGAACGGCTCCTACATTGCCATGTCACCAGTGGAAGCTCAGAAGTGTTGATAAAGATCACCGCGTGGTGTTTCCGCTAAGGGGATCCACATGTGTGTGACTCTCTTCCGCTTTTCACCTTTTGATTCTTTCCACTGTGCAACATGTTCAGCAGGTCAGCTGCTGGAAATACCACTGTCGAGCAAGACACCACTTTCTACGGCCGTCTTGGTCGACCCACCTCTCCTCTGCTGACATTCTTTTTCTTTTTTTTCTTTGCTGTTCAAGCATGGCCTTCTTGACCTGCCATATTTTTTTCACAAGATTAAAAACGTACTACTCGTAAACACAGTGCTGTTTATCTAGTCATGTTTTCCAGGTCTACTGACTCTGACACTGTTGTTGACTAGACACAAAGTGAATTAATAACACCTGCTCGCCTTTTGGGAGCATATGCCCATGTGCATGTTCACCTGTTTGTAGTTCCTGTTTAAACCCTGTTTATTAGGGCTGTGAACAAAGAGCGAGTGTTTTTGTGTGAACACATCCAGGCTGCTAGCGGGAGCCATCTTGAACACCAGTGTTTAGGCCTCGGCAAG
Organism: Prietella phreatophila; assembly: GCA_025728095.1. NCBI lineage: Eukaryota > Metazoa > Chordata > Actinopteri > Siluriformes > Ictaluridae > Prietella > Prietella phreatophila. The sequence continues at coordinate 11,858,607 of JAOUWY010000046.1, read as the reverse complement.
GCTGTTGAAATGTACGATGAAGTTTATTGCCACACTACTGTATTGAAGTCTGCTCATCTGTGCGTTAGACTTCAGCTAACAAAGCTCTTTATTTGCCATATCTTAACGTTTTCTAAAATATAAGGCAAACTTTATTGTTTGTCTCAAAGAGTTTTTAAGAAGCTAAAGGGTTGAGTGCAGTCATGGTCATTGGGTGTGATTGTGTGCGTGTCTGGGGTTTTTGTATGCGTGTAGAAAGGCAGGCATGTTGTTGCTTGCGTACGTGCTCTCTCACTGCTGTGAGCTGATTGAAGAGCAGCGTGCTCTCTTAAGCGTCATACAGTGCCAAGGAACGGTCATTAAATTGCAAAGGTCCTTTCTAAACATCTTAAAATGCCTGGATAAACTGCCCATAGGGTACTCACTCCTTCAGCCTATGCCCGAGTCAGAGGGTCTCCTCTTTCGGGCTGTGAAACCGAGCTTTCGTTCCTGTTTTCCGAAAGGAAAGGAAAAACAACTTGCTAATCGCACAAGTAAGACTTGAATCTGCTCTCTGCCTTACATGTGTGAGTTTGCTGTGCGAATGGGCTTTGTAATGAAGTAGCGTCAGACCGTATATGATCAAATCCAGTCTGTAGTCCAAACATCAAGTCCTCAATCAAGCCCTCGTGTCCTGTTTAAGGCGTCTAATCTCCCAACTCAGAGAATGCACAACTAGATTGATCTCCTTTACTCAGGCGGTTTGTTTACAGCCTCTTATCTCTAGTGACTTTGAGGGCTTACGACTGAAAAATCCAGTTCTGTACGGTATGTGCACATGTTACTTCAGTTCATCTCTTGTGAGGCAATAGGCGAATTGAGACCCACGATTGATAGATCTGGCACTTTTGAAACACTGTGTCCTGTTGAATTTGTTGCTGTCGATTCTATCCATGATGTTGGAACCTGATGCATTTGAGAAGAGTTTAAATGCCAGAAAAAGTCTACTTGGCAAAAGGAAAAAAGTGCACATTTGCTTTAAAAAAAATGGTCCTGCACATTTTGTGTAATTCAGTGCAGTGGTCCTCACTTGCATTTCAAATACGTGCTCAAATGTCTGTTCATCTGTGTATGCTTTAACTTTCTGTATCTCCGTTTTGTTGCGCTTTTTTCCTTTGTATGTACTGATACAAAGTTTAATCTACTTCCTCTGCATATCATTTCTGCTAACAAATGCTCAAATGCTGCACACTAGTACAGTATTATTGTTATGAAAAGCGTTTCATATTCATTTGAACAAACTGATTTATTATGGAGCCATACAATGTTAAATGATGTGGTACCATCTTAAACCAATTGTGAATGACCTGTCCATAAGCTCAGATTTGGAAATGTTACTTTCTACAGCTTTTATGTTATTTGTTGGCACCAAAATCTATGTTTCATTCAGTATTGTGTCACAATGTTTAGAGCTGAATCGAAATTTTGGACTGGAAGAGGGATAGCAGTGTGCATACTGAGTGTTTAATGTTCTAGCTAGTAAACAAACGGAGGTGCGAGGAAAGTAACTGGAACGTTTAGGCAAACACCTATGGCCTTCTTGGTATGCTTTTGTAGTCAGAAGTACACCAATTTCCAGTAATGGCCTTAATAAAAGATTAAACTCAGAAAGCTGTGGACGAGTCTGCTGGTCCTCATTACCCCAAAGTGGAATATTCCACTTGTCCTGACTTGAATCTTTAAGCTCTCCAACCTGAGCCGTTTCCACACTGATTTTTTCTGACTTTTGAGCCTAAACCTTCTCATTGCTTCACTCAGCTGTACGCTCGACCAAAGATAACCTTCTAGATATAGCCATCTCTCATTTGTTTGCTTTCACAGATAGAGCTGTAGTGCCATCAATTTGGCAATTTATGACATTCAAGGACAAAAGGCAAAAGTAAGTCAACAGTGTTTTCCATATAATACTAAGGGAGATTTCTACAGCGTTTATAACAACTCTCAGCGCTGCGACAAAACTCAGTATTGTGTATTGACACAGCAATACATTGTGTAAAGAGAATTTTTGTAAAGGTTTTGTATTCAAACACATTTATGTAACATGTTCAGTGATGTGTGTTCATTATCGGGACTTTGTATAGTATTAATTCTTTTGGTTCTTGTCTTCTAATATCTCACCCAAGTTTTTTTTTTATTTTCTTTCCTCTCCAGAGATTAACGTGGTTCTGAGTGTTCTACAATTGTGACGTTAAAACAGTGTGTGTATATGATGTGCAAGTTCAGTGGCAGTGATTGAGAAGGCTTGTGCGTCTTTTCTCAAGAGGGTTGCGATTTTGAGAGTAATGACCCAAGTTTCCTAAGAAGCCACTACACTGTTTTATCCGATGTGGAGTGCTATAGGAAGGCTGAGTGTCTGAGTGTGGTTTAAAGGGGGATTGCCATTGTGCCATACTGGGCACTAGAGAATTTAACCTTTTATGTTATTTTTGTCCCTTAGATGAATGATGCCCTCCTTCAGGATCATACTTTAGTGCCATTACATCCTTGTTTACCGAGTTTTAGCAATTTACTAAAATGGTGTAGCAGAGTCCGTGTTTTCCATCACCTGCATTTCAGTTCACCTTCCCCATGCGATGAAAGATGGTTTTGATCATTTCATATTTGCTGCTGAAAAAGACAATCCCCACCTTATGTTAGGCGCGACGTGTATTTGAAAATAATATCCAATTTTAGTTTTAAAATTTACACTGCACAAATGTTTCTGCAATACCTTTTTGTAAAATTTTTAGTGTCCTTTGCAAAAAATAAAGTTGCATTTACTGCAAAATGACCTGTCTCATGAGTCTTCTGTCAGTGCTGTTTGTTTTAAGGCAATACACCACTACAGGTGAATAGGGTATTAAAAAAACAAACATTGAAAATAATTCATTAAAATCTATCCTTTTCAATTAATTGATATTCTTACATTTATTTTGTATTAGAATGTTTTTTTCCAAATGACGTTTTATTAAAAGTTATTAAAATGGGGCTTCATCGAATGTGTGCATACTAATCCACTACAGTGAGGGGAAATATGCATTCAGACACTTGTTTAATATACTTCCTGTGGAATTAAAATGTCTACACACCCTTGTTAAAATGGCAGGTTTTTATGATGTAAAAAACAAAATAAAAATTTAACCTAGATAAATCACGTCAGAACTTTTTCCACCCTGAATGCGAAATTACAATCAGAAACATGAGGGAAACATTGAGAGAGAAACAAACAAAAAAAATGTTCAAAAATGTGTACACCCTTTTACAACTGGGAATGTGTTTTGAATGAACGAACCATCCATCCATCCATCCATCCATCTTCTACCGCTAACTCCTTATCAGGGTCACGGGGAACCTGGAGCCTATCCCAGGAAGCAGGCACAAGGCAGGGTACACCCTGGACAGGGTGACAAGCCATCGCAGGGCACAATCACATACACACTTAAACACCCATTCATGCACTACGGGCACTTTGGACATGCCAATCAGCCTACCAAGCATGTCTTTGGACTGGGGAAGGAAACCGGAGTACCCAGAGGAAACCCCCACAGCACCAATTGAATTCAATCTCATGTTCAAAAGTAGTTATCATACAGCTGTCATCAATAAGATTATGATTAACCACAAATAAAGACCAGCTGTTTCTGTAGGATTTTCTTCACATAATCTTGGTTTCATCTGACTGCTGAAGCCATGGTGCGCAGAGATGTGACCAAGTCTGTACGTGGTTTCTCTGTCGAAAGCTATCGATCAGGAGAGGGTTATAAAGAATTTCCAAAACATTATATGTACTATGGAACACTGTAAAGGCCATCATCAACAAGTGGAGAAAATTGAGCACCACAGTGACCTCACCAAAAAGAGGACATTCCTCCAAAATGTACAAAGGACAAGACACAAACTTACCAGGGAGACTGTGAAGAGACCTACAGCAACATTAAAGAACCTGCAGGAATATCTGACAAGTACTGATGACTCTCTGCATGTGACAGCAACCTCTCCTATTCTTCACATGTCTGAGCTATGGGGTAGGGAGGCTAGGTGAAAGCCTTTCTCACAAAAAACATCCAAGCTCAACTAAATCACCCAAAACCTTGTGTCCAAATGTGTATGGTCTGATGAGACCAATTCCAAAAGATATAATAATTCCAAAAGGTATGTTTGTTGCAAATAAAAGCATATCACCAAAGGTTCACTATACCCACAGTGAAGCATGGTGTTGGCAGCATAATGCTTCAGGGCTGCTTTTCTTCAGCCAGAACTGGGACTTTTATCAGTTAAAGAGAATCATAAATAGTTACAAATATGATTTTAGTGCAAAACCTTCAGGTGTCCGCTAGTAAACTGAAGATAAAAAGGAATTTCCCCTTTCAGCATGATAATGACCGAAAGCATACTTTCAAATCAACAAAGGAATGGCTTCAGCAAAAGAAGATCAGTGTTTTTGAATGACCTATCCAGAGTCCAGACCTGAATCCAACTAATAATCTGTAGGGTGGTCTGAAGCGGATTGTAAACAGGAGATGCCCTCACAATTTGATGGAGCTAGAATGTTTTTGTAAGAAAGAATACGAAAATATTGCCAATCAAGATGTGCCACACTGATACACTCTTACCCAAAAAGACTGAGTAGTGTAATGGTCAATCAAACAAATAATAAATTTAGTGGTGTACACACTTATGCAACTAGATTTAATACACACACACACACACACACACACACACACACACACACAAGAAAGAGTTACTTTATTTGTGTACTTTTTGCAATTTCACATTAAAGGTGAGAAAAGATCTGACAATTTATCGTAGTTTCATTCTTTTACTTCACAAAAACCTACCATTTTAACAGGGGTCTGTAGTCTTTTTTTTATATCCACTGTAAATATTTTTTCCTCAGAAAAGACACTCTTATGAAGAGTAAGATTAAGTAAGGGTATGAGTTAAGCAGTGCTTGTGTGGTCCAGCTTCAGCATCTTCCAATATAAACACAACTAAATCTTGTAGTCTGGGTCACATCACAGCACATGTTAAGAGATTTTGGCCTGTTTATGTTAAAAACTATGAAACTCTAAGACAAACTTACTATGTAAGACATTCTGGTCAGAGATGAAAAGTATTTTCAAATTGATTAATGTCACACAGGGTACTCTGACCTTTATTGTGCATTTACATGTTTGTTTGTTTGTTTTTTAAAAGAGCCATTATACTGAATGAGAGTTTTCTCCTTTAACATACCATTTTTCTTGCACTCAATTCAAAACTGTCAATAGTGGGCTATTTACATTTACTTTCATGTTGAAAACATAGTGGAGAATATCCAGAACATTCATTTAATCCTGTAACGTATAATCCATTGCATGTACATATGTTGTGTACGTATGTTGTACCCTGGCGTCCATGAAATACACATAAACCACAATGGTTTTATTCATGTGCACCTTAGCTTAGGAATGCAGTGAGTGAACACTGCGCCAGTGTACCCTCACACATCTCGCAAATAGTGGATTCATTGTTTTGTAAAATCATATGTATTGGCACATATGGCTAACTACAGTGCTGTGAAAAATATTCGCCACTGATTTCTTTTGGTTTTGTGTGTATCTTATATTAAATAGTTTTAGATCTTCAAACGAAATACAACATAAAACAAAGGCAACCTGAGTAAACACACTGAAGCAAAAAAAAAAAAAGTTGTCCTATCGCAGATGGGAAAAACTAATTGCCCTCTTAAACATAAAATCTGCTTGTGCCAACTTTACCAGCAATAACTGCAACTGAACTCTTTCAATAACTGGAGATCAGTCTTTCTCTTACTTCTAGGACTAGGACTTACTCCTATGCTATTGTCTTGCTTGTGTTTCAAGTTACGAGCTGAAGACCGGGCAATCTTCTTTAGGATTTTCTGATAAAGAATTGAATTCATGTTTCCCCCAATTACTGCAAACTGCCAAGCCCTGAAGCAGCAAAGCATCCCCACACCATCACACTTCCACCACCATGCTTCACTGTAGGTATGATGTTCTTTTTGTGGAATTCTGTGTTTGGTTTATGATAGATGTAACGTGACCCCTGTCTTCCAAACAGTTCCACTTTCAACTCATCAGTCCACAGAACAGTCTCCCAAAGGGTTTGAGGATCATCAAGATGTGTTTTTGGCAAAATTTAGACGAGCCTTAATGTTCTTATGGGTTAGCAGTGGTTTTCACCTCACCATTCTTCCATGGATGCCATTTTTGCACAGTGTTTTTCTGATAGTGGGGTCATGAACAGTGACCTTTATTGATGGAATAGAGGCCTGTAGGTCCTTGGCTCTTTTGTGACTTCCTAGATGAGTGGTTACTGTGCTCTTGGAGGACTTTTTGAAGGTCGGACACTTTGGGGAAGGTTCACTACTCTGCTGAGTTTTTCCATTTGGAAATAATGGCTCTCACTGTTATTCTCTGGAGTCCTGGAGCCTTTGAAATAGCTTTGTAACCCTTCCCAGACTGATGTAATTCAATACCCTTCTCCCTCATCATTTATAGAATTTCTTTCAACTTTGGCATAGTGTGTTACTGGGTAAGACCTTTTAACCAACTTCATGCTATTTCAAAAAGTTCTATTTAACTGTTGATTTGATTGAACAGGGTTTGCAGTAAGCAGGCCTGGTTGCGTCTAGTCCAGCTGAACCCCATTATGAATGCAGTTTCATAGATTTGGGGAATTAGTAACTACGGGGGCAAATACGTTTTTGCACAGGCCCAGTTGGTGTAGGATAACTTTTTTGCTTCAATAAAAAACATTATCAATTTGTGTTTACTCAGTTTGCCTGTCTTTTATCTTACATTTTGTTTTAATTTCTGAAACAATTTAGTATGAGATATACATGAAAATAGAAGAAATCAGGATGTCACAGCATTGTAATACGCATATTTATGTGAGAAAATTTAACTATTGTCACATAGTGATGTGAAATCCTGTGTAGTGAAGTGTTTAAAATTGTTCCCTATAATAGTCGAATGGTATTAAAAGCCTTCAGGTGCAATGAAGACATATTTGGTCTTTAAACAAGGCCCCTTTGCACAATTAATATGTCAGTAAGTGAATTACAGAGTCCAATTATTTTTCCAATGTTGTAACTGAAAAGTTCATTGTTTCTGTTGTGAAAACCTGGCTACAAGTCAATTTACATTTGAACAACAATAGAAGGTTCAGTAGATCTAGTAATCGTTTAAAAAAATCTCTGAGCTTGTCCAGGCACACTTCCTCCTACGTATAAATTCTTTAAGATGTTAAAATACAGCTCTGAAGAACCAGCATGCTCGACCTTGCCGCTGGGGAACTCTGGCTATTACTGCAAACTATTGTGCTCATACTGTAACTCCTAATTAAACACCAGACATTTCTTTTGGACACCCACTACTAAAAATGTTTGTGCTCTTCCCACTATTGCATATGCAATATAAGTCTCAATATCAATAACGTATCAGGGATACATCAATCCCATTTTCCCCAGCCAATACTCAGAACTAATCTGATAGTCATTTCATTTTATATGTAAGAGAATATGAAATTATTGGTAAATGGTCTGGAAAAGGTTTGCCATCATTGTCATTTATCTAATGACAAGCTTAAGATAAAAAGAATGATCCCGATAAGGCAGTGTACTGGACTGGAAGACATTTCTGAGGCAATTCTATAATGATCCAAGCTGCTAGCAGTTTGATAAGACACTCAATACTAGATCGGGACATCCCAATTGCACAAGGGTTCAGGAGGAACAAATCAATTCAATTTTATTTGTATTGCACTTTTTACAGTGGGCATTGCCTCAAAGCAACTTTACAGTAGCATATAAACACAGGATACAGATTTTAAATGTGTGAATTTATTCATAACGATCAAGCAACGGTGGCAAGGAAAAACTCCCTAAGACGATATGAGGAAGAAACCTCGAGAGGATCCAGACTCAAAAGAGATACAAAACAAAGTTCATTATAGTTTTAATATGAAGTCTGTTTTGTTGAACTGATCCACTGTTCACTTTAGGAAACTTGAGTGCAAACTGTATATGGTAATTGCAGTCCTAAGGCCATAGCAGCAACCGTAGTCCCAGTGACCACTGCAAAATTGTCCATGTGAAATTGAGGTCCAAAACCATTCCCAAGCTTACTTCTAGCTGCATGTGGTCCTAGAAGAAGTACTTCTGTCTTGTCAGAATTAAGAAAGAGGAAGTTAATAAACTGGTGTCGTCTGGCTTT
>JAOUWY010000046.1:11791038-11803686 GCA_025728095.1 Prietella phreatophila | reverse complement strand
GACGTGTAATAGTCCATGAGGTCACAAAAGAACCCAGGGTCACTTCTAAGCAATTAAAGGCCTCCTGATGACAATAAATATTGTCTTCTATATACTCATACCTTGAGAAAGCTCTTGGCTGCAGCTCGGCACTGCTGTTGGTACTGCTTATAGGTGAGTGTAACCCAAGCTCCGTCCTCCTTTGAGCAGAGGGCTGGGTGATCGCTGAAATTGTCCACCGTCCACTGGAACATCTGATGGATGGTAAGAGGAGGCTCAGAGCCCGGACCCGATTCACTCATCCTTAGCTTCACTGCTTCATCCCTTCTCGTACACCAGAACTGCTCGGCTGGAGCCAAGCACACTTCCCCTGTAAATGCAATCGATTCATCATCTGGTGGACCAGAATTGCATTTGGGACAACACTCCGGCATAATTAGGCTTTCAAAAAGGTTTTCAAAGAAGCATTAAAAAATGGTGACACTTGTGTCATCTCACACCTGCCACATAATTCTAAAGCAGTTTATCTAGAAGGAAGTCCAAGCTTGAGTTACAGCAAGGATATGGAATGTCTGATTGCACCAATCAGGTTTCTGTTTGTGAGAAACTATAGTAGGCGTGGCTGTTGCCAAGTTACACAAACTGGTTTGTTAAATTCTGCACTCACATAGATAATAACTATGCTGTTTAGTCCTGCTTTTCAAATGTTATTCACAAATCCATAAACATTTATAGCAACTCTAAATACAGCAATAATGAAATGGTACTTTTTGTTGATTTGACTTCTGCTGAAGGACAGAAATGTCAGCACTTATCAGCACTCTCATGCAGACATTAACAAGCATAAAAACTGAATTTTACCTGCAGTCTTGCAGGCCCATCCTACAGTAGCACCAGTTGCAGTTTCCTCAAAACCCTCGACAGATGCTTCCTCATTTTTCACCTTCCTTGAAATCTCAGAATTCACATCTCCAGTTGGACTGTCAATCCCGGAATCATCTGATAAACTGATTTCTTTCAGCTTGTCTCCCACCGGGACCATGATATCGTTTCCCATTAAAGAAGTCGTACAGTTGCCGTTAGGTTGTGCTCTGGAGTCTTGGAGTGCCTGCTTTTCTCTCAGATGGTGCTGTGGGTCTTTTATAGTGCTAGTGGTAGCAGCAGAGCAACAAAAGAAACATGATTACCATTGTTCACTTAGCGACAAACATGTGACATCGAATCCATGTTATTTCTTTAATTATTATGTACAGATTAGACAAAAAAAATACACAAGTCTACATACCTCGCCGAATTATTTTCCAAGGTGGTTGAAAGGTTGGGTCCAATGACCGACATTACGCAATCGCCTTAAAATAGCAAAGCACTTAAAAAAAAATGCATTTATTAGAAAAAAAATATTTACAAAATATTTGCAAAACACAGTTAGTATAAACTATAAGAATAATATTTGAACCAAATAAGTTACCAAGCTTAAATATTAATGCTTAGCTTCCAGGTTTGTGCCGCTGTTAATCCCCAATACTAGTCGACTTAACTCTAATGGTGCTCTTTTTATGAGAGCATCTTGTTGCAACACATTGACATTGTGTGTTGAGTAAACCAATGCTGAGTCAGGATTAGAAGAGTGATGAAAGCATGGTGCTAGAAGCTGGCATGATGTATTTCACTGTCAACAGTCTGCCTTTCACCCATATCTGTTCACCACAGTACCATTCCACTTCAAGGACATTGGGATAATATGTGAATATTTGCTTAACAGCAGTTCGTGTTCAATTGGTTGGACATTCACCGAAAACAGAAAACCTAAAACACTGGTGCCATCTAGAGATGTTTAGAGCTAATGCAATTATAGATGAGCAGGAGAACTGCTAAACAGAAGATCATGAAAACTGTAAAGGATGGGACCTGAGCACACTATGGACAGCAAGGGCACATATTTTGTTTTCTTTCCCAATGGTTTAACCAACCAATTCCCATTGCAGTGGTGGGTCTGTAACCTACAACCTCATCACCAGTGTGAGAGGGCGAAAGGACAAAGTTCTTCATTACAACACTGGTGTGGCAACATCAAAGTCTGCTCTCGAATAAACTTTTGCACAAACTGCTACATGCCATGGACCACATCCGACGTGCAAAGTGAAATGTAACAGCAATAGCATGCAGAAACTGAATTACTATGGAAATAAGGCAGAGGTCCTTAATAGTTCACCCGAGTTCACATTCAATTGGTTCAAAGGTCACACGTGCTATAAGACATAGATGCTGTGCACATTTGTTTCATTCTAACAGCAGGTACATTATACTAACTAATCAATAATAACCATCATACTACACCGAACTAGAAAAACCTGTTTTGTTTTATAATCACAAAAACACAGATGACATCATGGCATTACAGAACATATATCAGTGTCAACATTGTTTACTTCCTAATTTAACCAAGGTTTTGTCTTAATTTCTTCACTCTCATTAATATCATTAAGGTTTACACAGAATAACAACTTCCTTCTATTATACTCACAGTTAATATTTATTCATATTTAACACATTTAAGGCTGTGTTTAAGAGAATATATCTATTCTTTGCCTTGTTCACTTCTTTGAACAAATCAATGTTAATTTACAGATTCATTATAATACAAATTTAATGGAAAAACATATGCAATACTTACAAGCTGGCAGGATTTCTCTTGTTTTGTGTTAACTATTCAGAGATACAGATGACTTGGCACTTGGTTCAGGTTCACACTTGGAGGTTGAGGAGAGACAGAGTGAATCTGGAGATTGTGGGATCATGTATAAGGCTGAGTCATGTGATGTGGTTGTTCGGGTAGGTTATAACAGCGCAAGGTCCACAGGTGGCATGCTATTTAGTACAGTAGTATATGTCGCCATGGCGATGTGCAAACTCAGTAATTGGTGGTGTGCAATATCAACACACTGTTTAGTAAGCTAGGATGCTCTTTGGGGTGTCGACGGGTGATACATCTCCCAGTGGACACAGAAATGTTTCCATCTGCTCTTCACAAACTGTCTGGTATTCACTCAAATTAGTATTGTTAATATTACTATTGGTAACTATTTTAATCTTTATATGAACTGGAAGAATTTGTGCATTAAATTCATCTCTGAATAACAGCCTATGACATGATCCTTTTTTGGAAACAAAAGACATTGTTAGGTTATCAAATTATTTCCTGCATTAAGATTTACATTTCATTTGAATGCTATCTTACTTGTATCTATTCCTACACCCTTGTGCATCATGATCATGGTCACAACTTGTCTCCAATATTACCTTTATATTTTATTTAAATATAGTTTTAGAATTAAAATGATTGAATTGAAGAAAACATTGCAGTAGAATAAATTAAAGGAACATTACTATGGTCTAATGGTTCAATGTCTTTTTGTCATTTACAATGACCAAGGGTTGTGTAAAACACAGGATCTTATCCAGGAGATAAGGTGCGAGGTGGAGAAGGGAAGGCTAGTGCAATCCAATCCAATACTGTACAGATTAAAAAATAATAATAATAAAAAAATAAAAAAAACTACCATTATAGCCATCTTTTTACTATAGGAAAATAGTCAATTGTTTCATAAACACACTGATCAGCCATAACATTAAAGCCAATGACAGGTGATGTGAATAACATTGATTATCTCGTTACAATGGCACCCTGTCAAGGGGTGGAGTATATGAGGCAGCAAGTGAACTGTTAGTTCTTGATGAGTTGGAAACAAGAAAAATGGGCAAACATTAGGATCTGAGCGACTTTGACAAGGGCCAGATTGTGATAGCTAGACGACTGGGTCAGAGCATCTCCAAAACAGCAGGTCTTGTGGGGTGTTCCCAGTATGCAGTGGTTAGTACGTACCAAAGTAGTCCAAGGAAGGATAACCGGTGAACCAGTAGCAGGGTCACGGGTGCCCAAGGCTCACTGATGCACATAGGGATTGACGGCTAGCCCGTCTGGTCTGATCACACAGAAAAGCTAAGGTAGCTGAAGTTCATGTTGGCTATGACAAAAAGGTGTCAGAACACACAATGCATCACAGCTTGCTGCATGTGTTGATATGTAGCCGCAGACCGGTCAGAGTGCCCATGCTGACCCCTGTCTACCACTGAAAGCGCCTACAATGGGCACGTGAGCATCAGAACTGGACCATGGAGTAATGGAAGATGGTGGCTTGGTCTGATCACATTTTCTTTTCTTTTTTAGACGGCTTGGTGTGTGTGTGCGCGTCGCTTACCTGGGTAAGATATGGCACCAGGATGCACTATGGTAACAAGCTAGCAGAGGCAGCGTAACGCTCTGGGCAATGCTCTTCTGGGAAACCTTGTCTCCTTGCATTCATATGGATGTCAACATGTAGCACCTACCTAAACATTGTTGCAGACCAAGTACACCCCTTCATGGCAATGGTATTCCCTAATGGCTGTGGCCTCTTTCCACAGAACAATGCGTCCTGCCCCACTACACAAATTGTTCAGGGAACATGGCAAAGAGTTCAAGGTGTTGACTTTGCCTACAAATTACCCAGATCTCAATCCAATCCAACATCTGTGTGATGAATAGGCAAATCTGAGTGCTTAAAGCTATGAGTCGAATAACAGTGAACGAATATGTGATTCTAGTTATTTATTCCATAAACATTTTTAAAAATTAACATTTTTACACATGACTTTTTCAACACATAGTGACTTTGCGATTGCATCCAAATGTCTTGCATTATGCCTTGATATTTTTACTCAACAATCAATCAAGTTGTAGTTTTTGTTTTTTTCTAATATAGTGAATTCATCATTGGTATTATTGTGATTTGCATACTTCTTGTGCACTTTTTTTGGCCCTTAGTACAGTAATGGTGAGTCACTGTCATAGGTCATTCTTAAGAGTTATTCCTAAGAATTATAGTGCACATTTTTTATCACAACTTTCAAAAGGACCCATGTCACACCCCTCTTCAACTCCCTCCACTGGCTTCCTGTAGCCGCCTGTATTAAACTCAAGGCCTTGATGATTACGTACAAGACTTTGTCTGGAACAGCCCCCCCAACTCTCCTTCAGGTTTATGTTCCCTCATGCAATCTGCGTTAATGACCGCTGCTACTCAACGTGGCTCAAGGTCCCTTTCCAGAACCTTCAAACAAACTTACCCAAGTGGTGGAATGAAGTTCCAAATTTAATTCAGACCAAGAATCTGTCACTATCTTCAAAAATCAGCTAATGACTGACCTCTTCCGTGAACACCAAACCAACCCCTAAAATGCTAACCCCCACATTATTAAATTTTTTATTTATTTTTTTTAATCAAAATTACTCTGGCTCTTACACGTCTACTCTGCACACTTTGCTTCTCTAGAACTCAATTAGAAATCTTGTATTGTAGCACTATTTGTTTTGTTTTCTGCTTGACATATCGCTTTGCTTGATTTCCTCATTTGTAAGTTGCTTTGAATAAAAGCATCTGCTAAATGAATAAATGTATGGGCTTTTTGTTTTTTGTCTTCCACGTCAACTGCTCATTTCTATGCTGTATCCTGCCTTGTGTTTACAATCTGAAGAAGAGCATCTTCCAAACAAATGAATGTAAATATAGTAAAGCAACACCGTTACTACACAAACAACATGGGCCGAAATGTTGTAGAAGGCTTAAGATCAGACGAAGCTGTGGGTCAAATTGCTTATTATCACAACACATCTGCAGTCATCAAGATTATTATTTATTTATTCCTATTGTTTGTGGAACTCATGAATTAGTTGGCACAGTGCCCATGTGTGGGGTCAAGCACCAGATAAAATGTCTGGGCACTGGGGGTAGCTTGGAAGAGGTTTAATGTCAGAGGAAACTAGGTCAAATGCCTTTTTGCAGTTAGGCGTTTGTGGAGTGACACGTAATGCACCAATAGCAACTTTCATGTTCGAGAGCAACATTCAATATTAACTATAATAGACTGAGCAGTGAGGATACCCTCCAGCATGTTGACACGAACAGTACAATTTAGGATTTTAAACCTTAATGTGAAAATATTTTTGAAATATTTAGAACACAAACTCCATAGTCCATCAATCATTTCTGTTTGTGTCTCAGAAGAAGAAAAAAAAACATTGCTATCCCCATTCTTTATCTTATAATTTCTATTATTTTTTATATGCTGTAACTAGCTATTTATGTAAATTGAATATATATTCTCTTCATGGTTATACTAATAGATGGAGTGGTCATCTATCCTGGAGGCCACTGCATCTGTCGCCCTCCAAGGACATGAAGGTGAAGGTGATACACAGACTGAGCCACATGTTTCCCCTCGTTGATGACTGTAACAGAAACACACAGTCTGTAAGTTTTATATGATCACCACGAATAGAAATGTCAAATTAAAATATTTCTAAAACATACATAATGGTAAGAATAATGGGTTATGCTCAATACTGCAAACATACCCAATCTGTATCCCTCACTCAATCCTTCTTTTTTCGCCAGGTTTTTTGCTACTACCAAGAGATGTCCAAGGAGCTGAAAGAAAACATATTAAAGCATTGATCTCTTCAGAGTGAATGATACAACAAAATGAAAGACTAGAGCACAGAGAGACAAACCAGTGCATCGTCATCATGTGCTTCACTTATCCTTGGGATAGGAGTTCTGGGAATAACCAGGAAATGCACGGGAGCCTGGGGACTGATGTCCCGAAATGCTAAACACTGAAAGAGATGTTACAGCAGTGCATTATCTGAGGATCAAGTTCAATAGAAGAGGAAATAACATGAATTTAATTAATATGTGTCATGTTAAATAAACAATAGTAATAAGTAGTAGAGGTTGAGTGATTGATCGGTTTTGCAAAAATCCACATTGATCGTTTTTCCCGGTTTCATCCGTTGCGTGAGCGTCTAAGAACGGTCCGCTGTCATCATTATACAGTACGAGAGCGGCCTCTATATGTGAAATAAAAACGATCACTGACTAATTTTATTGTGTTATTTGAAGTGTTTTTTATTCATTTTGGATGTCTCCATTTTTATTTATTTGGAGTGCTACTTTTTTGTTCAGTTTGGATGCATATCTTTTATTTACTTTAATATATATTAATGTTTATAGATGTATTTCATTTAAAAAAGTACAGTACATTTTCCTGATACAGTCAGTATGTTTTTTTGTAATAAAGTTCAATGAAAACAAAGTAAAATATTGTTGAATATCAATTTTTAATGCATCATTTAAAAAAATTTTATTAATCGGTTATCAGCAGGTACTGCACAAGTTATCGGTAAAATCCAGGACCTCTAACAAGTAGCAAAGAAGCTAATTAAAACTAAGCTTAAATGAGGAACAGGAGACAAAATGAAAATACTGTGGCAAAATGATAGAAAATGAGAATTGACTGATCCCAAAGAGTAAAATGTAATTTCAAATTATTTTTGTTTTCAAATTAGACTGGCACAGTGGCGCAGCAATTCTACCCAAGAGCACCATGGCCTCCGGTTGAACCCTAAGTGCAGATTCACTACCTGTGTGGAGTTTGGCATGATCTCATTATGTCTCCGTGGGTTTACTCCTACCTACACCTCTAGTCTCGGGGGTGGGGGTGGGGTGTATACGCATGGAGCACTGCTATAGACTGGCATTTCATCTAGGGTGTTTGCCCGCCTCACATCCTGCTACAGATCCACCACAACCCTGACAAGAATAAAGCAGTTACTGAAGATGAATTGATGAAATCATCAATTAATATTATGCACTGAGGAAAGTAGAACAATAAAGGTAAACATAAATATGTAGAGAAACATTGAGAAGGCGTGGCTCAGAAGATTAGACAACGCTGTCTGTGCATTTTGTACCCCATCAAGGACATTTAAGGTGACCGCCTCCCTCCTCCCCCCAAACCTCTGCCCAGCTGCAAATGTGCCAAAATTAAAAGGCAAAAAAGGTATTTCCTAGTTGTTTTTGCAACAACTTTTGCTTGCTTATATTAAACCGCACCTATTATGGTTTTGTAACATGCCTAATTTTGTTTTGGAGGACTCATGATAGATTTACATGAATCCAAGGTAAAAAAAAAAAAAACTAATTTAACGTGCTCATAATTTAAACTGCAGCCCCCCAATTCTAAACCCCTCCTTTCAGAGAAAATACTCTGCTCTGATTGGTCTACTGCTTTGAGGGAGTACCCAATGAATACGAGAGGCGGGTTTTTGTTACCAAATTATGTAGATTAGTACGGAAGTAAGTGTGGAATTATTAACGGCTCGTTTCAGCTGTTCAGAATCGGTTCCTTCTTTTGGGAGTCGGACTTAAAAAAAAAAAACTTTGCAGACGTCTTTAGATTCACAAACAGCTCTATAACACACTACATGAAATGTAATATTTGAAAAACCACAATAGGCGCACTTTAATACCTTGTGTGGATAATTATCTCCTTATTTATGCAGTGTATATGATCGCTTATAAATAACATCGTAAACAAGATCCTGCCTCTGTCACTAGTTTGGACAAAGGCGTTCATAACCGTTACCTTGTTATCTTCGTAAATTATGTCTGCAGGAATTGTTTTGTCAATAATTTTGGAAAATATAGTCGGAGCAGCACTTCCATATTTCTTGCTCGCTTCCTCCGCCAAGTGAACTTCATCAGTGTGTGAAGACAAGCAGAGGTTCTGAGACAAACACAACACCCACAAGTCAAAGCAACAGAGGCGAACATAACCAGTAACCTTACAGAACCCGGAAGTAGCGACTGTATAAATAATAATATATAAACACCTGGACTGTTATAGCTCGGCGTTGTAAATGATACACAAAAGGCAAGAAGAAGCCTCGTCTCTGTATAACAGTGCGCAGGATCATGGCAGAGTTCATGTGTTACACTCCAGTTCGCTCACATATCCTACACGCATGCGCAGTGCCAACAGCGTCACGTGACGTTAAGGCGAGCCAGCTGCCTGGTGCTTCATTTTAAATATTTAATTTGAATTAAGTTAACTGTAAAGACGCCTTCAAGAGAAGGGAATATTTCATTTCTTTATTGTTTAGTCAAGAAAATACCGTGCACTGTTTTTCTCTCTCTCTCTTTCTCTCACACACACACACACACACACACACAATTTAGAGATGCCAATCAGCCTGCAGTACTCGTCTTTGGACTGGGGGAGGAAATCAACGTACTTGGAGGAAACCCTCGAAGCACAAGGAGAACATATAAACTCAACACACACACAGAGATGCTCTTGACCTGTATGTGCATGAAAAGCATGCTTCAACATGATTGGCTGGTTGGATAATCGCATGAATAAGCAGGTATTCCTAATAAAGTGGCCGGTGAGCGTTCTCGACACTCACATCTCTACACTCCAGTCCAGTTGGTGGCGACAATGCACCAAATTCGAGATTTGCCCACCACCATTAAAGTAGAAGAAGAAGCGCTACTAGCCTGCATGGGCTACAAAAAACCAACATGGCGGCGTGCACTAGATTACCCTTGCAGTTATTTTTATCGACTCAGACATCGCGTGTGATCTGCAACAGAAATGTACAAGTTAAAAGTGAACCAGAAGCGAACCCGTCATATCCAGCGCTTTTACCTTCCCGGACAGCTAAGAGTAAATCAGCTAAAAGGCGAGTGTTACTGGAGTTCTTCGAGCAGCTGCGCACAGTCGAGCCACAGGAGAAGATCCGGGCTCTCACCCGCATCCAGCGCATGAAGTATGTGGTTTACCCTCAGACTCCGGCTATAGGAGCGGATAAATGGTACCAGCATTTCACCAAGACCGCGTATCTCCCCGGTCTTCCGGAGAAGATGAGCACTGCTGAGCTGGAGGACACTCTGGTGTCTGATCTGTGCTCCATAGTGTGTGACCGTCTCCTACAAGAGCACTGGTACATGAAGAAAGGCAGGACGTTCCTCCAGAAAGAGCAGACACAGTTTGCTGCACCCTTTTTGATGAACACTGTGTCTGCGCTCATTTCCTCACTGGCCAGCAGAAATCCTGTTCTCCGGCTGTCTAATTTTGGTAAGACTCCTGGTCATCAACATGCTGTATAATTCTCATCCATCGAGTAGTGTATTGCTAAATAAATAAATAAACGGTTGGTCTGATTACAGATCTGTCTCCTTATGTCAACTTTTACTGGCTGAACGGAGAGAGGACTATTCCGAGAGGACACCGGTGTGGCAGAGTCGAGCCTCAGAGGTTCCAGATTGATGATAGACCTCACAGTCAGATACGTATCCGGCAGCAGCTTCCTGAGGTAGATCTTCTCAGAAGGTTTTCCTCACTTTGATAATGCATAACTGCACACAGATTCCGCACGCCAGTGTACAGTGTTTTGAAAAAGTATTTGGCCCATACTGATTTCTTCTGTTTTTGTGTATATCCCTTATTAATTTTTTTCAGAAATTAGAGCAAATATCTAAGATAAAACAAAGGCAGCCTGAGTAAACACTAAGTACAGTTTTTAAATGATAGGTATTTATTGAAGCAAAAAAGTTATTCAATAGCAGCTGGGCCTGTGTGAAAATGTATTTGCTACGTTCTTAATAATTCCCCAAATTTATGAAACTGCTTTCAGGATGGGGTTCAGCTGGTCTAGACACAACCCCGCCTAGACAGAAACCCTGTTCAATCGAATCAACACTTAAATAGAACGTTTTCAACAGCATGAAGTTGGTTAAAAGGTCTTACCCAGTAACACACTATGCCAAAGTTGAAAGAAATTCCAGAAATTGTGAGGAAGAAGGTGATCGAAATACATCAGTCTGCGAAGGCTTTCAAAGCTATTTCAAAGGCTCTGGGATTCCAAAGAACCACAAACTCGGCACAGTTGTGAACCTTCCCAGAAGTGGTCGACCTTCCAAAATTCCTCCAAGAGCACAACAACTGCTACTCATCCAAGAAATCACAAAAGTGTCGAGGGCATTATCAAAGAACCTACAGGCCTCTCTTAGATCTGTAAAGGTCACTGTTTGTAACTCCGCTATGAGAAAGACACTGGATAAAAATGGCATACATGGAAGAGTGGCGAGGTGAAAACCACCCAGAAGAACATTAAGGCTCGTCTGAATTTTGCCAAAACACACCTTGATGATCCTCAAACATTTTGGGAGAATGTTCAGTGATTGAGTCGAAAGTGAAACTGTTTGGAGGACAGGGGTCCCGTTACATCTGGCATAAACCAAAGACAGAATTCCACAAAGAAGATCATCATGCCTACGGTCAAGCATGGTGGTGGAAATATGATAGTGTGGGGATGCTTTGCTGCTTTATGGCCTGGGCAATTTGTAATAATTGAGGGAAACATGAGTTCTGCTCTCTACCAGAAAATCCTAAAGGAGAATATCCGGTCTTCAGTCTGTAAGTTGAAACTCAAGTAGAACTGGATTATGCAGCAAGACAATGATCAAACGCATAGTCCACCTCTGAATGACTCAAAAAAAGCTAAATTAAAGTTTTGCAGTGGTCTAGTCGAAGTCCTGACTTCACAGATGCTGTGGCAGGACCTTAAACAGGCAGATCATGCTCGAAAACCCTCCAGTGTGGCTCAACTAAAGCAGTTCTACAAAGAAGACTGGGACAAAATTCCACCACAGCGCTGTGAAACCTTCAGTTATCAGAAGCAATTGGTTGCAGTTATTGCTGCTAAAGGTGGCACAACCAGATTTTAAGTTCAAGTGGGCATTTAGTTTTTCACATGGGTGTTGGATATCTTTTTGTTATTGTTGCAAAAAAAAAATTACAAGAAAAACTGTTTACACAGCTTGCCTTTTTGTTGTATTTCGTTTGAAGAGCTAAATCTATTTGGTATGAGATACACTGTAAAATCATAACTCGCTTCCACTGTAAGATCAGTTGTGTCTTTAAATAGTGAATGTCTTTTTGTAGTTTGTGCCGCTTGAGACAGAGGTAGCTGCTGAAGTGCCAGTAATGCAGTTGGCTCCTGATCGCCTCCCTTTGTTCCGGAGACAGTATGACAATAATATCTCTACAGGTTTGTATGACTTCTATGATCATATACAAAGAAAAGATAGATGCATACACACACACCAAAAGTCTGGGACCCCTAGTGAAAATGTTTCTCTTTTGCATTCTTTTCACGACAAATTATATTATTCACAACAACTTGAATGAAAACTAAAATCTTTTGAAATATTTAACTGAATTTCAGATTTTTTTAGTATTTTTGTTTTAATGACAGTGTGCACAAGCTGACAAAGACTCCACAAGTTTGTGCAAAACCTTCTGATCTATTTTAGATCGAATCCCTCAGAGTTTCTGAACACGTGCTTCAATAGAAGAGAATTAAGCATGAGGAGAACCTGAACTTTTGTACTAAACAGTTAACGTGGTCTGTATCTCACACACTCGTTTGCATTTAAATAGAAACCTAGAAATAGTGCAGAATCTTCAATATTATATATTCAAGATATTGGACATGTTCCTTTTTTGCTGCAAATATTTAAAAATTTGTCTGTTTATTTCCAGTTTAATATTTTAATATTCCTTTAATAATCCCAGATTTTCAGTGTGGTTTCAGACTTCTGGAACCCATTTATTTATTTATTTATTTGTGTGTGTGTGTGTGTGTGTGTGTGTGTGTGTGTGTGTGTGTGTATATGTAACATTACAGTATCTCACAAAAGTGAGTAAACCCCACACATTTTT
>JAOUWY010000046.1:11666810-11678882 GCA_025728095.1 Prietella phreatophila | reverse complement strand
CACACACACACACACACACACACACACACACACACACACACACACACACACACACACACACACACACACACAGCCTGCTGCACCAGACTGCCATCATCAGCACGTATCCGAGGATCTTTACTACATGATCCACGCCGACAGCGTGTACCGCACACGAAGGGAAGGCATTGTGTCGCGTGCACGTTTGTTCCGAGCAGGTAAGCGTTTCTCCGAGCTACAGATCAGGAGGAAATGCACCGCACACTGTTGTCCTGCTGTAGTTCGCTCGCGGGTTCGAAGTCGAGTTGTCAACTCCTGGTGATGGCTGTGAGTCAACGCTGCAGCATTTCATCACCGCGCTGCTGAACGCTACTGCTCGGGTTCAACTTGGTCAGGATTCAGATGTAGTCTCCACGTTTACTCAACCCCCAGCTTCGTGCTTATGTGTTTGTTGATGCATCCAAGCTGGGGTGTTCATTTGGCTAGATCTGGAAGAGCTGCTGGGACCAAATGAAAAGCTTCCAAAATCATCAGGATGTGATCTAAACTTTTATTTATTTATTTGTTTGTTTGTTTGTTTGATCTCTATGAGTATGAAATCAACAAAATGATCCAGGAAATGAGAGAATTGTATGGAAGTACGCAAGCTTCCTCATGACACTAGAATTTGAATTCACCTAGCTTCAGGTTAATTGCCTACTAAATGTTTACGTTTTAATTCATAGCTTGCTAAGAATACTCCTCTTCATAATATCCAGCTTGGTCTGACTAGCTGCCAGAACCCATCACAAGCTGGTCAAGGCTTTGCTTATTTTCCAACTTCCTTTGATCAGTAAATGATGATTAAGAATGTTTGTTTGCCTTTCTGTTGTGTATGTTCTTGAAAAATAATCGCTGCGATCATGCTCGTAACCTGGATGAAAATTATAGTGAGGTCAAACGTTGAAAAAAAATGAAAGAATGTGTACCACATAAGTGATGATATAATACAATCAAGAACTCAACCTTAAAAAACAATTTACCTTTAGTAAATGGTCTATTTGAAAGATTGTTTTCTATATTGTATTAATGTTGAAATATACTGTTTTCATTGACAAAATGAATGCAATCTATTTTGTTAAAAAGATTTAGATCAGTTATTAGGAAAGTGTGTGTGTGTGTGTAACTTTTCTACTGTCTACATCTTAACTAAAACAGACTAGTGGCAGCTTCTTTCCCCTCAAGTGCCTGATCGTTATCATAAAACATGGTCTATGCCCAAAAGACAACACCTTCCGAGACTGCCTTCTCATAGCTAGTTACTGCCATGTCACCAATGTAGCATTAGTAGCAGTAATTTAGAAACTGTTGTCAAAGATGGTCTACCGGTTCAAACACTGGTCAGACTGAGCAGGATTTAACAGCAGGGTAGTAACTATAAATTAGATCTTGCTTAACACTCCTGTGCCATTTTCTTTCCTAACAATATTGACCTGCATGTACAGATTTGCTCATTATTCTCAGATTGGCCTTGCAGTTCTCCAGCTGGATCAGAAACACACAAGGGAGGTTTGACGTTGATGTTGAACGGTTGATAAATGAAGACTTGTCTTGGAACACACTGATCGACATTGCTTAATCCATGATGGAGGAGAGCGCTGATGTAAGTTACACTGATCCTCTTTGTTCGTTGTGTGTGAGCATATGCTCGCATTTATTGGTAATGCTGTTCATTTATCCTAATGTCACATTGTCATGTTGTGTGTGTTGTCTAGTGCTCTCCTGAATCGTTGGCTAACAATGATCGTTATGTGATGGCCAAACACGCAGCCGTGTACCCATCAGCTGAAGAGCTGGAAGACGTCCAGTCTCTGGTGTCAGCAGTGGAGAGAGGATTAAAGTATGTCTCCGAATGGCTAATCGATTCCACAGAGGATAGTGCTCCTATATCTGCTGAACCTGCAGAACCCAACCCAAAGTTAGTTCCTTCTTTTTTTATATATATATATATATATATGTGTGTGTGTGTGTGTGTGTGTCATTTCGTATGTTTATTTGTAGCATTTTTCCAACTGAGGTGGTCTCAGGATCTTCTAATGTACCAGTCATTTTTGTTTAGGTGTGGAGGGCCTCTGGCTGGCGTCATGCGTGTTGGATCTGTGGCTAAAGGCCTCCTCATCAAGGGTCTGATGGACCTAGAGCTGGTTTTGCTGTGCCGAGAAAAGCCTACTAAAGATCTGCTTCTCACAATCTGTACCAACTTGCCACTGCAGATGAAGGTTTGTTAGTTTTATTTCTAGCATTCCCCCTGAGACCTCTGCAAGCAATTGTTTCCTTTAGAACTGGACTGAAACTGCTGCTGGTGTATTGCTTTTCTGAAAATAACCAACCTGCCTGAAATGCTTCAGTGATGCAACTTGCTTCAGGAATGTAATTAGCTATCAGCTACTCTCCAGTGGACATGGTTAAGCTGCAGAAAATATGTCTAATTGCAAAACAGCCCATTTATACTGGGCTTTGATTAAACGACATATCCATTTTGCATCTTAGGTTTACTACTTCATTTTAGAGTATGCCATCAGCTAACTTGATTATTTATATTAACTTTCTACCATACGTACACTTATACCATATAAACAAATGTGTTTCTAAAGGAGCTAACTTTGTAACCTTGCCATATTGGGCCCATTTTATGCGCGCTAAAGTATGTAGCTGTGTCTTTTCTTTCCTCCTTTGCAGAAACTGTCAGAGGATGAGCACACAGTGCAGCCCTGCATTCCAGAGGCTGCTATTCTAGTGTTCAAAAGCAGCAGACCTGATCTGCCTCTGAGGGTCATCCTTACGTCAATGCAGATGAAAAGCCAGGAGGCGGAGAAAAACCAAGGTAACAGCCACTCCGTCCACATAACTTAAGTAACCTTGATAACAAGGATCAGATTCTGTACAGCCCACAGTAACCATCATTCGCTGTTAAAATTGTTATGCAGTTTTACGTATTGATTCAGCAAGGGAGGCTGATATAGCTTCTTGATGAGTCAACTTGACATCCGAGTTGTCTTGGCATCATGCCTGGTGCTACCGGATTCTTGTTTCTTTTGACGCAGCAGCTGGTGTGTTGTTGTCGGGTGGATCCGGGCTCCCTTCTTTCCTCCTTTTTTTCCCCTCCTCTCACCCTCATATCACACCATGGAATTGACTCTTAACAAATTTTTCAGAAGCATTTACTTCATTGATTTTTCCCTCTTCTCGCTTATCTTTTTGGGAATATGGCACGATCCTTTTTATTTCCTGAGGGCACTAGTGATGTGAACTAGCATTGTGTTGTTGCTAATATTACAGCTTATAATAACGAGCTCCCACAGTTGGGCTTGTTAGAATATTTGTTCTCTCAGGACATTTCCTGGGATGACACAAACATGACCAAATGTGACACAAAATACCAGCATGTAGATAAATTGCTGAAACACAAATGAGAATAATCAAATTGCTGTACCTGTGCTCTCTCAACAGAAATGTGGCTATATGACAAAATTCCTGGTGATTGTGGGGTTCAGCTTTCTGGCTTCTGGTTCAGAGCTCATGCTAGTATTTTTAGTTCTTGCCTATTTGAACACATTTGGTCTGCTCACTGCACAAGCCTCTGATCTGCATCTTGAATTGGCAAAAAATGACAAAAATCTGACACTTTTTTCGTTGTTGCATGAAATAATAACTCTCCACCATGTTTTAACTCAGTCAGATCAGTGGGATCCTAACTGTAGTATTGCACTTTTCTGCCAGTGCATCCTGACAGAAAAGCTCATGGCGAATCTGTTGTGTGTCCTGTTCTGTTCTTCTCACCAGTGGAAAACACAAAAGTGACAGATCCGTCTGATCTGCTGGACCAGCAGAGATGCCTGCTTGCTCTGGCCTCTCTGCGCCATGCCAAATGGTTCCAGGTTGGCCATCAGTTTGCACTATTTGGTTGTTGTAACTACAAGAATCAGTTCACAGCTTGGAACAATTTGATGTTAAAAATCCAACACTGTCCTTTCAGGCTCCCAAAATCAGACAACTTTCATTCCACCTCTGAATGACCCAAACTGACTGAAACACTCTTTACCTTTATTCATATAAATACTCACCTTTCCTCCTTGCTTTATGCTTCTGAGCTGCATGACATTTTTTGCTTCTGTCCCATATTTGTACATATTTTTTACAATTCTTTTTTTTACTAATCTGTGTTCTGACTTCCTCAGGTCAGAGTGAGTGGAAAGAGATCCTGTCTCATAGTTCTGCGGATCCTCAGGGATATATGCAACACAAGGCCAGTCTGGGCCCCTCTTAAAGGATGGGTGAGTATAAAAATGTAATTAGTTTTCAATGACAATATGCAAGGCATTTGTCTTCTGTTGCTGTTGTGAGAAATCTCAGAGTTCAGTATTAGGATCTGCATGGTTTGTCTTATTTTATAATTATGTTTTTTTTTGTTTTTAATGATTAACTCTACATATTGTGTCTATCCAGCCAGTTGAGCTGATATGTGAAAAGGCTTTTGCCACGAGTTATAGGCCACTCGGTCCGAGTGAAACTCTGAGACGGGTCTTGGAATGTATTTCCTCAGGCATGTTCTTGCCAGGTAAGTTCTCTGAAGTTGTTAGCTGGTCATTATCAGTGGTTAGTATATGGATATGAATAGGAATCATAACTACATATTTCAGTTTCTTCTCCGTTCAGGTGGACCTGGACTACATGACCCGTGTGAAAAAGAACAGGTAGACACTTTGTCGGCTGTGATGAGCGATCAGGCTGAACTTCTTACTTACACTGCGCAGGTTAAAAACTCCCTCATTTGGACAAAGATGTCATGTGGGAAAATTGAATGAACTGTTTGAACTAAAAAATAAACGCATGTTCTGTACATTTTTCTCAGCATGCGCTAAGGCTTCTAGCTTTCGGACAGATTTACAGGTTCCTAGAGGTGGATCCTCTTCCTACAGCTAAACCTGCAGTGGAACCAAAATTACCAGACGGAGATGGTTGGTGTTTTGACGTGATTTATTATAATACGGATCTTTCACACATTCTTTGTAGACGTGTTTGAAATTGGATTCACTGTTCAGCAGGGACGTCTCTGAAAAGACTCCATGAAGATGAAACTGCTGACGAACCTAAAAGCAAGAAGATTCGTAAGCATATTAGCATTTTGTTCTTGCCTTATTTTCTGAATCTTTTAAAGCGCATGGGCTAAGTTGTCCATATAAGACTTCCTTCACGGTTGTGCAACGCTGTTTAGTCTCAGGTATTGGTGCAGGCTTATTAACATCTGATGGCAAATCAGATTGTAAGGGAAAAGTGGAAACTCCGTCCAAAAGCTCCAGCAACAAATCCACACATGGCTCTTCATCAACCAAGGTAAATAGAGATTCTGTTAATACGAACAATTATGTGTGCTTACAATTTACTTTCCATTAGATAGCACAATTGGCTCAATTTAATCAGCTTGGAATGATCGTATCCAAATCACTGCTGTCACGTGGGACAATAATGTCCTGTATAATTCAGTTGAAAATACTCATATAAATTTCCTTATCTCATGACATTGTAATGTCCTTTTTGAACAGAGCTCACACATACTAAGACAGTGGTGTTGGTTGTTTATAGAATACCATGAGTGTTATAATGTTTGTTCTGGTTTTTAGGTTAAAGTTCAGGGCCCTGTTCTCACAGCCAGGGGCAAAAACCCAGTAATGGAGCTAAATGAGAAAAGGAGAGGACTATCATATAACCTCATCACCGAAAATGGAGAGAACCAACAACAGCGCTTCATTATCGAGGTGGCAACACTATTCACTTGTACTTTTCTACAAAATGTATCCATAAGTAAAGATTGCATATGCAATGAAACATAAGATTTTAGGGAAAGGTTCTAATATTATATTTATAGATCAAAATTAGGTGTTTTGTTTTTTTTGCCCATGTCTATTACACTAAAATATGTCTCTAGCATGTTGTGTGACAGCTATATGACTTGGATGCTTTGTGACTTCACATGACTACGTTTTTCCTGTGCATCACTTATGTTAATGCCAAAAATTCCAGTGGAATATATTCAACATGCATGAAATAAACAAACAAAAAAAATCTAGAATAATGCAGATAGATTTAGCTATGTCCTTTTGAAAAATCATGTCTCCGTTTGAAAACATTTCAACACTTATCTGAGGGGGTGAAGTACTGTAGGTTTTTTTACATTTTTAAAATTATTTTATATATATATATATATATATATAATCAGCTGTGGAGCATGGAACTGCTTGCTGGCAGTGGCAATTGTGAAAACCCAGCTGGATAGAGGATTTTTACATTATTCTGCAGTAATGTGCAATAAACAGTAAAAACAAACAACAACAACAAAAAAAACATTTCCCCTGTAATCTGCATTTAAGGTAAAAATTGTCAACTTTTTTTCTCCAATACATCCATAATAAATATACACAGTTAACTAATATTAACTATATACTTGTATAATGTTAGCTAAGTGAAACACACTGTATATTGATGTCCATTGACGTGTCCAGTCAAGACAATGTGAGATGGGGGACAGGTTCAGGGATTCCAAGTGATGTCAATTAATATCAGAGAATTCAGAACACTTGCACAAAACATTTAGGATATGGTGTTTTTTGCCATATTTTTGAGTGATAGCTCATAATAGCATACTCCGATGTTAAATTGTGGAACTCCTACATAAAATCTGTAAAGGTTGTTAGGTCTGGTAATATAATCAGCATAAACAACTAAACCTGATGAAGCCTGTGGGTGAAACACAACTCCTGTTGCTCTGACTTTCCACTAAAAGACACATACACAGCTCGTAATTGGTCTACATGGGATTCAGTTTACTCATATAAAGAGGTCATGGAGGTCTCAAAGAGGTTGAAGGGGTGGGGGGTCAGCCTGTCAGTGCTCAGACCATACGCTGCACACTGCATCAAATTGGTCTGCATGGCTGTCGTCCCAGAAGGTGAGGAGTACAAAGAAAAGTGTGTCTTGCCTAGAGTTAAGCATGGTGGTGGGAGTGCCATGGTCTGGGGCTGCATGAGTGCTGCCGGCACTCTGGAGCTACAGTTCATTGAGGGAACCATGAATGCCAACATGTACTGTGACATACTGAAGCATGATCCCCTCCCTTCGGAGACTGGGCCGCAGGGCAGTGTTACAGCATGATAATGACCCCAAACCCACATTTACATGGTTATACATGCTGTACACTCACTACTTTACATTGTAGCAAAGTGTCATTTCTTCAGTGTTGTCACATGAAAAGATATAATCAAATATTTACAAAAGATTTGAGGAGTGTACTCACTTTTGTGAGATATTGTGTGTATATATATATATAATACTCAAGTGCTTGGCTTCTACTTTATTTATACAGTTTGTATTTTACTACTATATATCAGGTGGAAGTGGATGGACAGAGGTTCAGAGGATGTGGGCCTAATAAAAGGGTAGCAAAGGCAAATGCAGCCTTGGTAGCAATAGAAAGGCTGTTTTCAGCACAGAATGGAAACAACAATAAGAGGAAGAAGCCATATACAAAAGTAAGTTCAGGCATATACATCTACAAACCTTGTAGAGTTTACTGATATTATGTTGCAGCATTATATGCCCTTTTTTTTCCCATGCTCTTTTAGGTGAGCCCATCAGCTGTAAATGGATTTCCCAGACCAAAGAGGAATGTTACAATGCCCACGCCACTACTTCCAATTTTTCCTCCAACCCCTGCGTATTTTACACCAGGTATGTATTTTCACTATCTTTTCACTTATGTAATGCGAGTCATTATAGTTTTTCTAGACCATCAGACAAATGTATTGTGTGTGTGTGTGTGTACATTTATTTGCAGGCTTTACCCCGTATGGTTATGGTCCAGTGGTGCCTCCACCACACGGTAGGTCTCTTGTCTGATAAGTCCATAGAGCATTAGTATTTTCCTTACTGTTTTTGTCTTTCCATTTGTGTACACCACTTTTCTGTCATCAAAAAGGCACTAAATAGAAATCTGTGGAAATGGATTCGTCACATAGTTCCTAAGTATAATATTTGAGTATCTTTTGTAGGTATGAAATTTTCCATAGTTTATAGTGTGTTCAAATAATTTTTCACAGACTTTTTTCATTTTATTTATTTAATTTTTATTTGCACTCTCTGTTCTAGTTTATCAATTGGATTCTCGCTGTCCTCACAATAAGTGTGTTATACCCATAGTTAGCCTAGGCTGAAGGATATGCAGCTCTCATCTCCCTCATTTATCAATTCATTCTATGCCATTTTAGCACAGTCTCTGTATTTATTATTTAAATGATCCATTTTGATTAGTAGAATAGAATAAACAGTGCAATAGGCATTACTAGACATATTTATGAAATTATGACCTCGACTATTGTATTATTGTTGTGTAATCAGATAAAATAACACTTTATTAATCCCAGGTGGGACATTCCAGTGTTTCAGCAGCAGACAAAAGAGAATATAGCAGAAGAAAAGTATAAAAATAAAGAGTCAAAATACACAACTTTTCAAATGTACAATACTGAAGCATATAACGTGCAAAATAAGACAGAATATAACAAGATATACTTGTATGCAGGTTATATAAACTATTCAGTATACAAAACTGTATTAAATACTTACACAGAGTATCAATTATATGCAAAATGGGACAGAATATATCCAGATACCTTTGGAACTATTGGAAACTATTGGAACGGCAAGACCAATTCATTTTTTTGTGCTATACACCAAAGACATGAAATTAAAGTTTAGGCTTTTTTCAGCTTTTATTTCCTTGTGTTTACATCTAAACATGTTAAATAACATAGAATAGTTTGTATCAGACCACCCAATTTTTGGCAAAAGTATAGGAACAAATAAGTATTGAAGTTAAAGTAAATAACACTTGATATTTGGTTGCATATGAATTGCTTGTAATAACTGCATCAAGCCTGCGACTCATTGAAATCACCAAATTGTTGGTTTCTTCTTTTGTGATGCTCTTCCAGGTTTTTACCACAGCCTCTTTCAGTTGTTTGTTTCATGGGTTTTCTCCCTCCAGGTGAAATTTATGCTGGGTTCAGGTCTGGCCAGTCTAAAACCTTCCACTTTCCCCAGGCTCATGAAGTCCTTTGTTGAGTTGGCAGTGTGTTTTAGATCTTTGTCTTGCTGCTTGATAATGTTCCTCCTGATTAATTTGGACATATTTCTCTGTAAATTGGCAGAAAAAAGCTCCTATAAACTTCTGAATTCATTCTGTTCCACCATCAAAAAGGAATGAATTGGCCATGCCGTTCCAATAGATTTGGAGGGGACTTTATAACTACTCAGTATACAAAACTCTAGTAAGTAAAGGCACCTAATATAGATTATGAGCAAAATGGGACAGACTATAACCATATATAACCATTCAAATGGTTATAAGGTAACAATAGTGTGCAAAACCTTTTAAAATATAATGTTTATCCTCCAAGAGGTAGTGCAGAAAAATCAGTGTGCTTTGTCAGGTGGAGAAGTTATGTTTGGAGCCGTACAGTCTGATGGTTGCAGGGAGAAAGGACCTGCGAAAGTACTCCTTTCTGCCCCGAGGCAGGTGTAACCTCCCGCTCGGTGTGCTCCACTGTGCAGTGATTGTTGCAGGGAGCAGGTGTGTGTGATTGCTCATGACATTGAGTTTAAACAGTAAACTTCTCCACTACCATCTCCACTGTGTCCAGTCTGGAACCCATGACTGATCCAGCTCTCTTTTAATTTTCTGGAGCCTGTTTGTGTCCTTGGTAGTGATGCTGCTGCCACAGCACCCAGCAGCATAGGTAGAATGTTTGTAGCAGCTGACCTCACAATCCAAAGGACATCCTCAGAAAGTAGAGTCCTTTTTTTGTACAAGCTGTCCACATTCACGTTTACCCCAGCTTTTCACTCAGGTGAACACCTTCATCACCTCGATTTTCTGACATTCAGTTGAGACCAGATCTGGTGCAGATTTTTTCTTAGGGAAATTCAACACACGTTTGCCTTGCTGTTATAATCTTGCACTACCATGCATTTTTTAAATGACTTATTAATTGCAATTCAGCACATTAAAATGGTCTAAATGAGAGTTATGGTGTTGAGTCACCACTCGGTCGCACACTGGCCACTAGTGGGACCCTTAGGAGTTTTGGTGTAATTGTACCCTCTGTTTACAGCTAAGACTACAAACAAAACATTACAACTATTCAAATTTGAGTTGAGCTAGGATATGTGGAGGTGAAATCAATTTAGGATTTAGAATTTCTCTCCTAAAATATTCAACAGTAGTTCCCTCTGATCAGTTGTTATTATTACGTCTCACTCATCCCCATTCTTAGTCATTTATCACTTTTTCACTGTATGATCTACATATTTAAAAAAAAAATAATAAAATTGTAGGGGTAGTTATGTAGCCTTCATGTTCCATGTTTGACCCATGCACCCTCCACATCATAATTAAATTATAAGATTAATAATATTTATTTTCTAGTGTCCTCTGATTCATTTGAGGCAATGTGAGGGTGTTCATATACTCTGTGTGTGTGTGTGTACATATAAAACCAAATCACATGTGTAGCTGTTAGTGCTCTCTCTTTCTCTCACTCTCTCCCCTCTACAGGTGCTTTGTATTTTGACAGTCCTGTTTGCCCTCCACAGACCATCACTCCTGTTTTTCTTCACCTGGGAGCACAGGATTTCTGCCCTGATTTTTACATTTAATGTTCTGTCTGAAGTGGCCTGTAGTTGTATGTGGCCTGACCAGACTCGCCATCATTATTACTTAACACAGGGTCATTTTCTGGTACTGAGGAAACTTTCCTTGTTTTAGCATGGATCAGTAGTATCCTCTGTTAAACTCAAGGGAACTCAAGACATAAATGCAAAAAGTTGTTTGCATTTATATGGTCTTTTGTGAATACATATTTTTCACAGTAAGCAATATTTTATCAGTGCTATTAGCAATAATACATTAGATGCACTGCTGATAGGCTACTGACAATATTCCATAATGCAGAAAGTCCAAAATTTACAGTATATTTGTATTTGAAATGAGTAATATTGTATTTATACTAGGACAAAATGTATCAAATGGAGTGCAGTGTAATTTAGTTCCTTCATCCACAACATGGCACATACTTAATCCAACTAACGGTATGCACGTAAATGCAAACAGTTACATATACATACAGTGTTTTGTAATAAAGACTGAACAAATATTTCCATGATGATTGAATTGTGATTGAAATGTGTTGTGTGAGTTTGTGGACGTGTTTATGTAACTACTGTATTCACGTAATAACTGTATAACATCATGTTGTCATTATCAGTGC
Source organism: Prietella phreatophila (assembly GCA_025728095.1). Lineage (NCBI taxonomy): Eukaryota > Metazoa > Chordata > Actinopteri > Siluriformes > Ictaluridae > Prietella > Prietella phreatophila. Next base: position 11,667,543 of record JAOUWY010000046.1, on the reverse strand, counting down.
TATCAACAATGATTTTGGCATTTGTCCTAATTAAACCTTGACATAGTCTATTGTATTGTAGTCTATTACTGCACATTGGTTTTGGATGTGGAAGCATCTTTTCGATGCACTGAAAAGATGCAGGGTATGGGGTTGTGAGTAATTTATGAGTCAGGTGTGTGGGGTCTTATATTTTTAGGCAGACTAGAGTGGGTGAGGAGATGTACTGTAAGATTATATAAGGTGAGCGTTCTGCAAATACAATTCAAGGCAGTGTCAAGATTTTGACAGGTCCCCTAACTCATGCTGTGTCACACTTTAAGTTCATGTAAAATATAATTGGGAAGTCTTGAAGTTAGCAATTTAAGTGATTGATCATGTAATTAAATAATTGATTGACAGCAAATGGCATAATGTGTGTGCCCCCTTGACATCCTCTGTACCTATAACAGAGTATGCCAGACATTCAATTTCCTTAGGTTTATTTCACTTAGACCGGACAGTTGAAGACTTTTTCCTATCTTTAACAGTCCAGTTTTAATTAGCCTGTGCTAATCAACAAGACAATTCTGTCTGCAGAACTACCACTCTCAGGAGGTGTTTGTTCTTCTGTACTCTTTAAAGAGTGCATTAACAGTTAATTATATGTTAAATATCTTATATTAGGACCAATATGATAATGTTGACCCTTAGATGCACAACATTTTCAAAAAACTAACATGGGTACCATGTGCAGCTGTAATTAGCATTTCAT
>JAOUWY010000046.1:11635881-11648270 GCA_025728095.1 Prietella phreatophila | reverse complement strand
AATTTATAACATTTTTGACATGCGTTTTTCTGGATTTTTTTGTTGTTATTCTGTCTCTCACTGTTCAAATAAATCTATCATTAAAATTATAGACTGATCATTTCTTTGTCAATGGGCAAACATACAAAATCAGCAGGGGATCAAATATTTCTTTTCCTCGCTGTATACCTTTAAAAGTTAAAACTTTTACCATTTTAATTTCACCTGACAATTTATGTCACGTCATTACCAATGTGTGACACAATCCTACCAGAAGTACACTGAGCTACAAAGTCAGATATGATAAAAAAAAAGTGTCAGTATCATAAGAGAACCTTATGTCACAAAGTGCCATAATGTCTTAAGACAACATCATGTCAACCTAAGACAAGACAACCTTATATAGACAAAAAAAGTGCCAGTGTCCTAAAAACAACCTTGTCACGGAATAGTGTCATAGTGTCAAAATGCAACCATGTGTCTCCAAATGTCATAACAACCATATGTTGACAAAGTGTCATAGTATCATTGTCGACCAAAAATGTCAGCATCTTAACTTTATGTAAAAAGTTTCATAGTCATTAAATGTTATGTCCACAAAAAGTGTCACGGTGTCATAACGACCTTCTGTTGCCAAAAAGAGTAATAGCGTCACCACACAATTCAGAGGGTCATAACACAACCTCATGTTGACAAAAATGATCATCATAGGACAACCTTACAGCTACAAAAAGTGCCATAAAGTTATGACAACCTTATGGCAACAAAAAAGTTTCAGTGTCATGAGACAACAGTATATTGACAAAGATCCAGGTCCATGTCATAAGACGTCAACAAGTATTTTGTCCACTTTATGGAATTTGACGTAACTGTTATGTCATCAACACTGACAACAAAATGAAAGAGTCTTTATGACAGCTGCTGCTAATAGGAAAAGGGCTTTATAAATATTTGCGTAGATTTATGTCAGTTGTTATGAACGGTTTGTGCAAGTATAATGTAGCCAGATGAAAACCATTCGGAAAGTGTTACCAATAAGACAATATGAACAGCAGGAAAAAAGGACAACCATATGTCAACAAATAGCATCATAGTGATATAGCACACACACAGTATGTGTCCAAATAGTGTCATAGTATCATAAGACAACTTTAAGTTGACAAAATATACCATAGTGTCATAAAACCATCTTATGTCAACCAAAAAATGCCAGCCTTATGTGACTTGACCTAACTGTTACGTTAACTGATTACTGGTAAAGGGCTTTATTTGCACAGATTTATGTCAGTTGTTATGAAAGTGCCATGCAGACATATGAACATCACTCATAAATTGTTACCAATGAAATAACACAAATTATAACAGCAGCAAAATAAGATATCCTATGTTAACAGCCAGTGTCGTAGTGTCACAAGACAGCCTGTAGCCCTATGAACACCACTAATAAGATAACCCAAATTAGAACAGCACCAAAAATAACTTACCCTGACGCCAACTAGGCCAGGATCTCCAGGTGGCCCCTCCTTTCCTTTCAGTCCCATTTCTCCTTTTTCTCCTTGCTCGCCCTCTACTCCCATGTCCCCCTTCCCGCCCTGTATGCAACACCACAATTCAGACTTATCAAACTGATCTATGATAGCCTGAGGAATAACTCTGCAGCTCATTTTGAACACATGCTGGTGTTATAAATGGATGTTTCTGACCTTGGCTCCATCGGGGCCACTCTGCCCAGTTTCTCCGCTGAGCCCATGCTCGCCCTACAAGGAGAAAATGATTAATTATTACTGATCTGCATGAACGAGCGAGCACAAGTTAAGTATTTCATGATCACTGAATTAACCTACTCTTATTCCAATCAAGCCAGGTTCACCTATGTTCCCAGGAGGCCCAACAGTTCCCTAGAAAATGTGTACATGTGAACTTGTCATTGCCACAAGTGTATAAATTATTTCATTCCAATTATGTAGAAATGACTTGGGAAGAGTGTTACAATTAGTGATCTAGAATCAGCAGTCCAAAGGCATCACTGTGTGAAGACTACTACTGCTGATCATCTTTCATACCTCTATTATGGAACCAATGAACCTTTATATAGTGCATATTTTCCCATACAAAGAGGTCCATATGACTAATTAACATTATATGAGTATAAATGGCAAAGTGCATAAATGCTTCACCTTCCCTCCAGGTTCTCCAGGTAAGCCCACTTCCCCGACTTTTCCAGGTGGGCCCTGTCACACACAACAGGAAACAGACTATGAAACCACACTGGAATTTACCAACCATTAGTTAATCACATCTGAAAGTGTTCTAATTCACTGGTGTGCTGGAGTGTTGCACAACATGGGTAATTGGAAGCAGAAGCACAACATGCTGAAATGCTTGTGAGCTACCATTTTTAAATAATTATACTAAAGAGCAAATCCTGTAATGAGGCATCTAGTCTTGTATGACTATATGACACTGTACACTGGAATCAAGAACAGAATTTCAAATGTGGCAACTATATGTACTGTATGGAACTGTATGGAAATGAACACTCCCCCCTCCACCCCTGAAAAATCAGTAACGGGAGTATATTGAATTATACTGGGTTATACTAGTATAATAATGCCAGTTATACTGGGTGTGAAATATTCACTATCTTGTTATGTACATCAACTAGAGATCATTTTCACTATACAAATATTTTAATGATATTCAATATAATCTTACCATCAAGCCAATCTCACCCAAAGGACCTATTGTTCCTGATGGCCCTGAAGGTCCCTGTAAACAAGCCAAATTTTTAGGGAATTTATTTTATTTCTTAACATAGTAGTACAAATGATTCAAACATACCCTCAAGCAGGCAAGCTTAGTTAAAATTACATGGTAGAAAAAGTTAGATAAATTACATGATTGTTTTCTTTTCTAAGTAATTCCAAATAACCCAAAGCACTAAAAATGAATCTAACAAAAATCTATTTGCAAACTCTGTATTGCTAACCTACTGATTTGTTTCAAGCTCCAGTTGTTTTAAGATGCAGTTTATTAGGTTTATCATTATATGTAAACAAGCTGCAAACAATTTCCCAAGAGACTCACAGGCATTCCTGGGATTCCCTTTGCTCCTGGTATTCCGGAGGGCCCTTGGATACCCTTTAAATATAGTAAGTCTTACTTGATTAATCAACATCTCAAACTGAGCACTTCATTATTTTAGTACCTAATATCGTTCTATGGTTATGTTCTAGCTCCAAAGAGATCCAATTACTCACTGGGAATCCAGGTGGTCCAGCTTCCCCTGGTTCACCGATTTTTCCCTGATTGAAGACAGAGACACAGCGATCAGTCCATGATTCCATTTGGCATGCCAAGGTGAAACATACAATACACAATGCTATATGATCCAAATTGGAATTACTACCTGGCTTGCTATTATGCAACTTCTCAGGGCTCGAGTTGCCTCAACTCTGTAATGAGTCTCATTGTCTATTCTTGAGTCTGAGAGTATAAATATTCTATTTATAACAAAACAGATGCTAATGTAAGCCGCAAAATCTTGGCAGCCCATTCAGTGCCAGTGAAAAAAGAACGATCTGCATAATTGGATAGTTTCAAATAGACTTTCATGCACATGTGGAAGCAGCAAAACCGCACAACAAACAGAAGGGGAATCAAAAATGTGCCATCATACCTTCTGGCCTGTTAAACCCAATTTCCCTGGTGGACCATCCAGACCCTGAAGAGATAGGAGAGATTTCTCCATGAGCTAGCAGTAGGTTTCAATTATGAAAACTAACAGAGATGTTATTGTCAGGTTAGACACTTAAATGTGACACAGATTTCAACAGATTATTGAAACACTGAATCCGTTTATAAAATGGAAAACAAATTTTACAGTTATGGTTACAGTACAGCCGAAAGTTCTTAACAGACTACACTGTGTGGCAGAAGAATTGTGAATCATTGTTTATCGTATGTCACGATTTTATGAAAGCAATAAGCCACTTGAGGCCATGTGTTATAGTGGATTTTATCACATGTGAAAGGGCTTTAGGAACTCCACTTTGCTCTGCATGTAAGATAACCCTTACCTGTGATAAAAAAATCTCTGTAATGCATGGCCCTGGGTTGTATTAGTTGTTTTATTGTTTTAATATACCTCATGTCAAACTAGCCTGTGGTGCTCAGCAGTGTGATCAGGCATCCTATACTTTAATTCAGCTTATGCTAAAAGGTCTAGTATACAAAAATTACCTTGCGCCCCACTGACCCATTCTCCCCAGGTGGTCCTTCAGGCCCCCTTGGCCCCTGTATGAGAAAGAAAGCACAGAGAATGTTCTGGAATTAAGACGTGAGAGAGAGAGAGAGAAAAGTTGGGCAAATAACTAGGCGAACAGCAGAGGGCTCACTTTCTGCAAATACAAACATGGAGGAAGCAGGGTTACTCAGGTCACCGAATCAAGAATGTAAACCACTATTTCTAGCCTTATTGGAACTAGTGGTTGTAATTATATAAATATATACGTAGTGTGTTTATAACTATGTGTCAACGCTTAACACACCCAGACACACCAGGTATAGTGTGCATACAGTCCAATGGAGTGATTACACTGGAGTGATTTGGGATTCTGACTCAGTACTCTGTCCGAGTGCACAAAACACACACATATGGCATGAATGCAACTTTCAAGAAGTGTAAAACACTAGTCTGCTGACATCATGGAAGTTTAGCTACAATGGACATTTACTGTTATATTTCCATTGCAGTAATTCACAAGAGTCATGAAACCAACACAGAAGCCGGGTGATTTCTTATGAGTTTCACTGATTGCTTCACGCTGGAAGGTGGAAAGAGTGATGAATGGAGACATTATTATGGCTGCAGCCACAGTGGTTTATGCAGAAGAACAGACATGTGGTTCTCTGCTAAAAGCACCACATGTCTTTTGGAACCACACTGGGTTCTTTAGACAGACACACACTGCTACCTCTGTTCTTTGTGGTTCTCTGTGATAGGATGTCACTTGGAGGGACCGCTGACCTTTCAGAGGGCCAATCACACCATTTGCACATTTACATTTGCACATACTTCTTATGAAAAAGAGGCACTTTTTTCCTCCTCAAGGATTCACTGTGAATTGAGAAAGAGTGCATTGAGGTTCAAAGGTAAGGGTTTCCAGTTGCTCAAGAGACACCTCCAATATGCCAGTTATAAAGGAAAAAAATAATAAGTAGTGAAAATCCTGTATGGGTTAAGTGACGTTTAAAGAATGTCAGAGAGATCAAGGATAGGAAAATTCTAAGTAAATTGCCCTGAAAGTGAAAAGTAATGCTAGGTGTAGGGGTGCAGAAGTATTGGATATGATACAATAACTCATGACAAATTGAGACAGTCTCTCTTTGAGCACTGGGCCTTTGGAAAACAAAAAAAAAACCTACCATTGCACTTGGAAAGACATGAGACACTAAAATCTAGCCACATATCTGGCAGGAGGAGAAAGTGGTCGTTCAGCAACATTTCCATTGAATATACCATATGAGGGCTAAAGGGCGTCCCTGTTTGATTTGTGTATTTGTAGTAGCCACATTAATGAATTGGCTTTGTGTGGAAGATGAGAATATATTGACCGATGAGAGTCATGACTGGAAATCAGTAGGCCATCAAAGTGTTTGTCTGAGTAAATGGAGCAGTGCAGACTGCTACTGAAGGCAGTTTAATCAACAGCACATCCAATATTGTGTACATTTGAAGGTACAGTATAAACACATATATCAACAGAGGAGTTTGAGTGTGAATTCTATGAATAAATGCATTACTATTAAAATGGTGTTCCCAAGGATTTGGTCCTTGGCCCACTACTGCTTCTTATCTATATTTCAAAATTGACTTCCCCAGATCTTCTATTGTATTTTCTGTTTGTCATTCATTCATTCATTCATTCATTCATTCATTTACTCATTCATTTTCAGTAAAAGCTTTTTCTGGCCAGGTACACATTCACACACTCATTCATAACTAGAGGCAATTTAGCATTGTCAGTCCACCTACTTGCATGTTTTTCAGATGTGAGAGGGAGAATTTGGAGAACCAAGAGGAAACCCACACAGCCACGGGGCAAACATCCAAATCTAACAAGATGCTAAAACCTGAGCTCAGCACTGGGGACCCTAGAGCTTAATACAAAAAGTTTTGTGCTATAAGAAAAGACCCTATATAAATGAAATTGATGATGACAGGCATGCAATGGACTGGCGTCCCGTCTAGGCTGAATTTGCCTGTCTTGCGGCCAGTGTTTCCAGGACTGGCTCCGGATCCACTGGGACCCTGTCCAGGATGAATCAGTTATTGAAGATGGATGGATGGATGGACTGCCGCTTCACAGTTTCAGTGTCCTGGGTTTGATCCTATGCTTGGGCTACTGTCTGTGTGGAGTTTCATATCTCCTTCTGTATGTGGGGATTTCTTACAGGTTCTCTAGTTATCTTCCCAATCTTCAAAAATATACAGGTAAGCAGATTGGCAGCACTTGATTCTCAAGCAGTGACACTCCTCTTGATTCTATGTAGGTCCTCGTTGGTGGTGTTATCTTATTAAACAGATACTGATTCACTATTAAGGAATCCCTATATCTGGAGATACTAGTTTTTAATTGAGTATAAATATATTTGCAAGACATGCCTAAATGACAAATGGCAAAGTAACATTTTCCACAATTAATTTAATAAAACTTCAATGTGTTGAGTTCTTTAATGGGATTATTTTTTCACTGCGGTCATTACCATTACTGGAGACCACTGTGAAAAACTTTTAAAGGATTTTAAATGTTATTGAAGTAGAGTAGTTCCACACTGTGTATTACTCTCTATCTTCAAACCAATTTGAAACTAAGTGCATACTATTCATTTCCAATAATGAATGAGATTATTCATAATTTCATAATACAGTAAATATTTTTTGTGGCATTGAGAACAGAGCTATAGTAATGACACCATTATTCAAGACCTATAATGGTAGACATGACCACTAGATGATTCATAAGATTCGTTTCTACCCAAAATGACTCAACCTGATCACTCTATGCTAAATGACCAAATGAGCCTCCTAGAACTTAATAAATGAAGTGAACCCAATGATAACAAACAACTAAGCGGGAGGATCTCAATACCTTCATAAATGGCTTCTACAATTAATATCAGTGTATCTTGACTGATTAAAAATATTTTCCTGGTTATTTTCATACCAGCACACCATGGTTCTGTGCCTCTTTGTGCATAAAATACCCGACTTTAGCAATATTAGTAACTTTGCAAAATTACTTACCCTTCTGCCTTTGGGTCCTCTAGTGCCACTGAGACCCCTAGAACCAAGAGGGCCCTGAAGAAACAAGAGAGAAAAGATAAAATAAGAGAAAAAATAAATGGCACATTGATGTAGCCAAACATGAGAACTTTCTTTTAAAACATTGCATCCAGACCCAGTGAGTGCGTGCCAAGTGTGCTTAAATGCAGGACATGACCTGACCAAATTTAAGCTGTGGAGAGAAATCTAGGTCCTTCAAAGGTTTGTATTTATGTTTATGCTTGTCTGTTCTGCACTCACAGCTCTCAGCTGAGGCTCCCCAGAGTGCCTCTGAAAGGCATTTCCTGTCAGCGCTAGAGTGATGTCAACATTTTGGATAGCTCAAGCAGCGAAGCTTAACACAGCAGAAGGGTGGGTGTCTGGGGTTTGATTTACAAAGTCTACCAATCATACTACTGTTTAAACCAGGCAGTTGGTGTCAGTATTATCTGAGAGTCTGTAGCAGGTCAAATTCAGGTTCTTTAGGGTCAATATCAGTGCAGTCTTTTGGGCATAAACAGAGCTTCCTACAGTCAAAATGTGTCTTGTATTAAATGAAACAGGATTGAACCTTAGAGAGACCTGTTCTTTGGTTTACTCAAAGGGATACAGAAGTCATGGTGATGTTAATTTTGGAAACTTTTGCTGGCCTGTATGAGAAAAACGTCAGACACCTATTTCAAGACATGTACTGTATACACGCACTGTATGAGATTCAGTAAAGCTCAGTTTTTGTGGAACAACCCATCAAAGAGGGGCTGGAAGGATTTTAATATTATTTCATTTGGTCGTGACTTGTCTATAGGGTCATTCTTAACTTCTTACATTTTAAATTCAGTTGAAATCCTAATGACCATTTCTGAGTGACCACTGATTGAAATAAAATCATGTTGACACTGCCACATTTAAAGCCATAATTATTACACCTAATGGTCAAAAATGGATGAATCAGCCACAATCTCGTTTTACGAACATTTTCAGTGGAAGTGGACCAGCGGACCGGACAGATAATGAGAGGGTTGCTAGTTTTACAGTTAGAAAAAATGAAAATCACTGAGTTCCTTAATGATTTTCTTTTTCACTTAAATTCTAATAGTGATTATAAATTGACATAATCGGTGACTCTTTTTTGAACTCCTAGGAAATCTGTATTATTTATATTTTTATTGTTTGTGAGTTGCAGGAGGAATCATTTCTTATAATGTACTCACAGGTATTCCTGGTGGTCCAGGTGGTCCCCTCTCACCTGGTATTCCTGTGTGTCCCTAAAAATAACAATCATTAGAACAATACTGAAATAACCCAGTAACACAGTGCACCTTTCGATAACTTACAACCCCAATTCCAAAAAAGTTGGGACGCTGTGTAAAATGTAAATAAAAACAGAATGCAATGATTTGCAAGTATCAAAAACCCATACTGTATGTTATTCACAATAGAACATAGAAAACATATCTAATGTTTAAACTGAGTAAATGTACCATTTTAAGGAAAAAAATAAGGTAATTTGATAGCTGCAACATGTCAAAAACAATGTTAGGACAGTGGCACCAAAAGGCTGGAAAAGTAAATGTTACTAAAAAGAATCAGCTGGAGGTTAATTGGCAACAGGGAGTAACCTGATTGGGTATAAAAAGAGTACTTTAGAGAGTCAGAGTCTGTCAGAATTAAAAATGGGCAGAGGTTCACCATTTTCATCTGTGAAAAACTGCATCTACAATTTGACAATTTGGGGAACAATTTCAGAATAATGTTCCTCAACATGAAGTTGCAAAGACTATAAATATCTCATCTACAGTACGTAATATCATCAAAATGTTCGGAGAATCTGGAGAAATCTATGTGCACAAGGGACAAGGAGGAAAATCAATATTGCATGCCCGTGGTCTTCAGGCTTTCAGGTGACACTGCATTAAAAACAGTCATGATTCTGTAATGGAATTCACTGCATGGGCTCAGAAACGCCTCCAGAACTCACTGTCTGTGAACACAGTTCACCATGACATCCACAAATGCTGGTTAAAGCTCTTTCATGCAAAGAAGAAGTCATATGTGAACATGATTCAGAAATGTTGCCATCTTCTTTGGGCCAAAGCTCATTTAAAATGGACTGAGGCAATGTGGAAAACTGTTCTGTGGTCAGACGAATCGAAATTTGAAATCCTTTTTGGAAACCATGGACACCGCATCCTCTAATCTAAAGAGAACTCAAGAGGAGAGGGACCAACCGGCTGTATATCAGTGCAAAACTCAAAAACCTGAGTCTCTGATGGTATGGGGTGCATTAGTGCCTATGAAATGGGCAGCTTGCACATCTGGAAAAGCACCTTCAATGCTGAAATGTATATACAGGTACATATGCTTCAATCCAGATTCCAACCCATCTTTACTTCTAAGAGACTCTGCCTCTCTAAGATACTCTTTTTTTATACTCTTTTTTTTAATATAATCATGTTAAATATCAATGACTAAATAAAACTTTGCAAATAGTTTCCAGCAAATTGAGTCTATTTATTAAGAGATTTTCATTAAATTCACCAATACTGGGGATATATACTGAGCACTTTATCAGTCTGGCTGTCTTTCTAATCTTTTCACAGTCTGTTCCATGTTCTTTGCTGTGTAATGAGGGATAAGGTTTTCAAGCACAATGAATAAAAGAATACTGGCCAAAGTCATTACATCACAGTACCCTAGTAATATGGATGAAGTTGTTTAGTCAGCCAGGTATACACAAAATGTCATTTTGTGTTTTTGACCAGCAAAAAAGCTACTTTGTCCACACAGCCAAGCACAATCTATTCAATCAACTCAAAATGAATACTATTAAATGTACACATGTAAACTCAATGTTCGAGCAAGTGTACAATTTTTTTTTTTTTAATGTGAAAGCTTCATGTGAGTTTTTTAGATCACACACTACGTAGTGATCCTCAAAAGGTTCATTTAGATGTGTCAAACTTTGTCAAGCTCTGAATTTTGTCTCTGGCATTCTGCATTGTATTTTCTTTTCGTTATGACTTTGAATTTAATGCCAAACCACTTTTCCTCACAGTGTGTAAAGAAATAGCTATAATTTCCTTAAGTCATAGAATGGAAGTGACTCATGATCTTGTTGGTGAACTGTAAAACAGCTGACCCAGCAATTTTCCCACACTAAACCCATTTCTACAGTAGTTTGCAACACTACACTAAATGGGAAGGTCTGTGTGAGTAAAAAGAGATGCCCCTGAGAGCAGAGACAAGCTCCAGACTTACTCCTTACCATCGATCCATTTTCTCCAGGTGGCCCTGGCTGCCCAGTCTCTCCCCGAGCTCCCTAAGAAGACAAACACAAACAATAAACATTGCAATAGATGATGTGTGCATTGTGCAAGGAGACGATACAAACAAGAACCCAAGACAATACAAAAACATGTCTTTAAATGTTTGTGGAGAGATGAAACAACAGATGACCCAAAACTGTTTGGATAAAATTTTAAGGAGACCTACTGACCTTCTCTCCAGGAAGCCCAGTCTCACCAGGAGGCCCTTTAAACCCCTCAAGTCCCTATAAAACACGAATACATCATAAATCTACATAAGCTCATTAAATATATGCAGGCAGCCAAAACATTTCAACATGCAAATATTTGTACAAGTAAAAGAGAAAGAAAAAAACATTTACCCTCTCTCCAAGCATCCCAACATTTCCAGTTACTCCAGGCTCGCCCTACAGTAGATGGTCTAGTTAGCATTTCATGCACTTATTTAAACATTGTATTGTTAATAAAAGATAATATCTGATCAATTATCAGTATAGTGCATTATAGTGCCTTTTGGGCATCCACGAGATGACTATTATCCGAAAGAGAAACTGTACACATAAATATGAATTCTGGTAACTTACCTGGGGCCCATCTGCTCCTGGTTTTCCTGAGAATCCCTTGGTCCCAGGCCTACCCTGAACAAAAAACAGAAATGACCTATAGCACTGGATTCTCTCCTTCTTTTAGCCACCCGGACCTCCATGACATTTCATTAGCCGCTGTACCTGACACCAACCACCACCATCCACAACCATATCAGCTCCCTCAGGGGAATGGCTTTAAAGAAATAAATGCCCAGGAATACAACCATAGCATTACGGTGTAAAGCTGTCTTTTGGCCTCCATTCTCTCACAGATCACAAGTCAGCTGTGCTTATGTTGGAGCATGATTCAATTCTGTGTTGACAGCTAACAGCTAATGTTGAATTTCCCTTCCTCATTAGCCAAATTTTCCGTGCCTCTGGTCCATCTTAAGCTGTGGTCTATTTGGTTTTGATTGAAGTAGATTTGAATATTGGAAGTATTTAATGCATCATTACTAGCGATCTATCATGCAGAGTTTGAGGAAGTAATTGGGTCTGGACTCAGTCCAGGTTATTCTGAAGGTTGTGTTGAATCTAGGGAAGGTCCAAAGTTTGACTGATGCATTCAGAGCAGAGCTAAATGAAAGATACTAAAGAGTAGCACAATTTTCCAAAGTCACATCAGGTTGATCAAGACTTTCTAAATCTTTCCTTTTTGTGTTATCATACTAAAACAGTCAAGTCAAGATTATTGTCACACCTCCAAACAAACAATGACTAAAAATTTTCCACCGAAACAACCAGAGAAATAACTCCTTTTCCTCTACCAAAATTATTCTCATAACAGCTCAGAACTTCTTATAACCTGGGTACATCTGCCAGGAGGTTAAGACAGATATTTCACAATTGTTGTGGTTGTGGGAACACAAAATTGTAATGCCGTCTTTGTATATGAACTCTATTGAAAACCTGTGGTCTACTGCATTCTCCAGGGGCGGCATCGACTAATATTAACTGGAGGGTTTCCAATAATTTTGATAATTGCTTATTTCTTGTCTGCAGAAAAAAATATTCATAAAAACACACACACACACACACACACACACACACACACACATATATATATATATTAAAAACTATCTAGCATGTCTACATGTTCGAGGTTAAAACATTACCCAGTGTGACATTTTGCTCATTTTCATTAAAGGTGGCAAAAATTTTGGACCTGAATTTTCACATTTGATTTCCCAT
>JAOUWY010000046.1:11592823-11615667 GCA_025728095.1 Prietella phreatophila | reverse complement strand
GGGGTACACCCTGGACAGGGTGCCAGTCCATCGCAGGGCACAATCACACACAAACTCACACAACCATTCATACACTACGGACAATTTAGACACGCCAATCAACCTACCATGTATGTCTTTGGACTGGGGGAGGAAACCAGAGTACCCGGAGGAAACCTCCGCAACACGGGGAGAACATGCAAACTCCGCACACTCATGGCCCTGGCGGGAATCAAACCCCGGACACTGGAGCTGTGAGGCAAACGTGCTAACCACTAAGCCACTGTGCGCCCCACACTCTATCAAATGACACATAAAATTGACATTTTGTAGTAATTTTCACAGTTTAAATGAACAAAAGAATAGATCAGTCACATGGAAAAAGTAAGTACACACCTACATTTATCACACAAAGAGGATCAATTGTTTGCTTGTCCAAATATGTCAAAAAAGCAAAATGATATATTTGAATGCAAAATGTTAAAATTGTGATATGATATTTTTGCGTTATACCACAGCTTTGGCTGAATGCGTGTTGTGATGTGACGACATATCTTGGCCCAAATCTGCGGAAAATCTGTGGTAACTTAGAAAAGTTGCAAGCTCCTCTGAATAATGCAGAGTTTGCTTGATTGTTCATACATTTCTGTGATCGCAAAATCCCGAAATTCGGGAGCTCTGCGATTTGCAAACAATTGCATTTTAAAAATTATTATTATTAATGGAAGACACTTATCTTCTACCCCTAGCAAATTGTTAAGGCTGGCATGTGTGTATTTTCCTGGTGTGCGTTTTGCATGTCGTTTCATTATAAGGAGAGTATAAGGTGCGTGAATATCTGTGTGTGTGGGATAATGGAATCCAGATCATGGGCCAGAATCTTGGCAGAGCTTGTGAGTGTGGCACTCTGTCTTCTACAGCAAACTGATAAATTGGTGCTTTTAACGACTTGGATTTGCTCTGAATGCTGTTGCTCTGAGTGCAGCTAATGAAGACAAGATGGGTCCCTGGCTGTGAGTTCTTGCGCTTCCTCAGAAATTTGTGCTTTCATTCACATGGACAAGACCTGATAAAACAGACACACAATGATTCTAACAACCTGCTGCTTACAAATGATACACTGAAACTGGACTGTGCCTGATATGAACTCCTTTCTGCCATGAAACAAACAGAACGTCTCCTGCCAATGAACTGCAGTGACTCTAGCTCCTTATTGATGATCATTCATTTTAGAAGCTTGGAATACAGTAAGTTTTATGGTGATGTATAGTGACTTTGACATTTCATACCCTTTTCTGACACGAATGCAGTGTTTAAAATTATTTTAGAGCAACTCCAAGTAATATTATCTAGGATAAGGATCAAATGAATAATTCTCTAATAGTATTAAATCTAATATTTAAAATATGTGGATTTATTGTAATAAAGTATATAGACTAAAATGGACAGTGTAATAATATCTCATATCATAAAATTCTTGCATTTAAAAATCAGACACAATCGGAACATAGTTTGGCTGATTTTTGTTTGTGTGTGTGTGTGTGTGTGTGTGTGTTTGTGTGTGTGTGTGTGAGTAAGTGTGTTTTAATTTTTAATTTTTTTTACTCCTTTTCACATTGCTCCCTCTACATGTCTCGTTCTGGCTCCATCTTCCTCCCAAATGATCATTCACCTCTGAGTTGCTGACTCAGTCTAGCACTTTCCAGCACTTGCGTCTATTTTTTCCTTGCTAAAAGCAGACATTTGGTTTTATGGCTACTCTTAGTTCTATTAGAACAGGGACTGTGATTGGAGGAAGAGAGAACAAAGATCAGGGTGATTATCTGAATGGATAAACAACAAGGGAAAGCAACAAGGGTGAGACCGAGGGCAAGCGACAGCCTGAGGGAAGCTGAAGTGGCTCGATGGCTGATAGTAGACAGCTGCGTCGTGACTGTTTAGACAGACACCTACAGAGGTCTCCAGCATGTCTTTCGGAGTACCCAATTTAGCATGACTCACATGCACATTTTGAAGTCAAGGCTTTGTTTTTTCAGCATACTAGTGAGTGAAATGAGCTTAAAAGAAGAATAGGTTGTAATACACACCTACCAAATTAGCCTTGGTTCATGTTTCCTTAACAGCTACAAAATGTTATTTATACAACATTCCCCTTAGTCAAGTGTATTCCAATTCACATAAGAATAGAAGGAGGGAAATCCAACTACTGTAAAAGTGCAAAAGCGAGGCAGAACGAATCACGGTTATAGGTGAAAGTCTCATAAGGATTTAGTTTTTTTTTGTTTTTCTGCCCACACATTTGTGAGCTTCCTTCAGGGTTTCCACCATCTAAAACCCCAGGTGCATTGATTATTTTTATGTGCTTTCCACTGGGCCTTGGCCACTCAAATAACTCCACACTAAAACTAGTCAGCATGTCAGCTTGCCCCCTCCTCTTGTTTGAACCGTTTCTGTTGGTGACCCTGATCTGGCTTCATTTCAGTGTTTACCCATTTTTCAATGAAGCCTGAGGATGCCTCTTGAGCCTGGCCATTAAGCCAACTGTTTCAGGACGTTTCAGTAAAGCAACCGGTCTGAGATCAGCTTTCAGAACTGTGGTCCCTGACATTCAATCAGTTTGAGGCAGCACAGCTAATCCTGGATCAGGATGACAGAGATAAGCACAAAATCATGTTCTTTTTGCTCCATCTGCATTTCATAAATGCTTCTGAGTCATGTTTTGGCTTTCATAAAAGGAGTACGTAAAAAAAATAAAATAAAAAGAAGTCTCCCCCCCCCTACCTTATATAGTGGCATATAAGTGCATGACACACTGAGCTCCAAATGCCTTCAGTGAGTCAGATTGCAGTAAAAAGAGTGGAATACTCCACTGTACTGTAACAGACGTTAGTAGCCTGCGCTTGTCCTATTACACAACACTGTCTCTCACTGCCAGACAAGACATCTGCTTTTATGCTGAGAATGTGTGTGAAAGGGTGTGAAGAAGAATCATCTATAGACATACACAATTGGTAATCAAGACCATTTGTTTTCCAGCTAATTGTCAGCTAGCAATGTAGATAAATACATCCAGCTCTATATACTCTCTGTACCCTGATCAGTTTCTGCTCTTCACTTGCCATCTTTTTTCATTCAAACGGTTTCTTCTCTAGTCAGGGGGATTGTATGGAATAATCTTGTGTTTAGTGCCAGTGGTAATTTAGCAGCACTTGTGTCTCCAAGTAATTTTCCACAAGCTTTTAATGTATTTTTTCAGCTGCAACTTTGTGATTAAGGACATATGTGAGCAACAAGGCAGCCAGGTAATTCCATTACTTTACAATGTTTCAAGCAGTCATTTTGCCTCAAAACATATTGGCACTCAAAAACGTTGCCGTGTGAGTTTGATGAGCGTCATTATGCACTGCTCAGCATTACTACATGCAATAGAGTATTTATAAAACATCGCTGGACATGCATTAGGCTTTAAAAAGACCCGATGTAAATGACACATTGCTTCATCTATGAGACTATAAAATTGACAAATCCTTTGGAACAAAAATCCTACTTTCTCCATTGAAAGAGAGAGAGTGAGCATGAAGAAGACACTGGAGTGCGAGCAACAGGCATGACGCCAGGCAGAGTCTCTCAGCATTCAAGTCCAAAAAATGGCCGGCTGGAACCAGTCGTTTCCTCTCAAGCTGTCCAGTGCTGGTCTGTTAATATGATCTCAAAAACATGACTGATCCTTTTCTGCACTGGCACGAAGCTCGTTGGCTCATTTGATACCACTGAAAGAATCGCATTCCCCAACAGCTGATAAACGACAAATTATGACTCACAGGGGATGGTTTTAGAAATAATGATGCAATTTTATAGGTATCATAGAGAAGTTTCACCCAAAGGTATGCAGCTGCGAAAAGACTGACCTCATCAATCATCGCTGACAGAAAGTTGCTGAGTGAGCCAGTTTATTTGCCAGGCATAATGACCCCTAATCAGTGTGTGAAATAATGAACATGTCCATTTCACAGTTTTATGATGTCATAAGCTGGCCACTGTGTTAGAGAACATGACAGAGAACACCAGTTCGCCATATCTGGAGCCTGTTAGGCTTTCATCCAAACAAATGAGAAGAAACATCCAGCGCAATGCAGACGTTCTGCACTGCATTGTGATCTTTCTCCCTCGGATGAGTCAATGGGATTTCACACTGGCCTGAATCACGAAAAAGGCCCCTCTTCTTGGAAAAACCCAAACATAAAGTAACATGCAATCACTCACCCACAAACCTGGAGAACATTTACCGGCTTTGATTTATATGCCACAACACAGATGGGTCTGAGAAACCACTATAGCACGATATATGCTTGAATTTCTGCCACAGCTGTGATGTTTGTTGGGAAAACTTGAACACACATGCCATTAAGGGTAATCAAAATTTTCCAAGCACCTGGAGAGTGAAATCACAAGTAGTGGTTAGTTAAGAGGTTCCTTACTTGTCGACCGGCTTGTCCAGGTAGTCCGGGTGGTCCCATTATCCCAGGGTCCCCCTAAAAAAGTGAATGTCATAACATAACATTTATAAGTACTATGTCAATAATATATGACAAATTGCATACACATGGATGGCACTAATATAAGTTTATACACATCTGTGTTTCCATTGTTTACACTTCTGCAAGTCGCAATGCTATACATTGCCTAATGCATGAATGCTACTACATTAGGAGTCAAGGGGAAGTGCATACTTTTGCTCCATTTGGCACTCTGCCAGGGGAGAGTCCAGGGTCCCCCTTTCTTCCCTAGGACACACAGACAGGAAACAAGTGAGGCTTTTACAAGATACATGTGTACTGTAAGTGTGTGTAAAACATGCCTCAGACACAGGGAGATATATTGCAAATATGCGTGCACACTGTTGATCTGCAAGTAATAGACAAAATATCTTATCACATGGCAATTTTCACATATCAGACCAACTACTGAATTATTATTTTAAAAAAATATCAGCAGGCTATTGAATCTTAATGGCACAAAGAGCAGTATCTATCACTGCATATAATCTCCAATTGACTGCAACATCGCAACGTTGCATCCTACAGTTATTACTATTACATTACATACAGTTATTATTATTACTTATTATGATTATAATTATGCCTTAGCATACAGTATATTAAAAACCAAGTCGACTAAAGCATTGTTGAATAATCAGATCTGATTGGTCAGAGGGTACAGTTCAGCCCTGACTGTAGATTCATGTGCAAGGTTTATATGAATGAAATCATAAAATCAGTTAACACTCACATATGATCATTTCTATAGTAACAATATTCACAGGGATTTGGATGGAAGACACTCCACATAAACGGGTCTTTAAAAAGTTTACAATTGTTGAAACTGCTTGTCCATGAGGAGGCACATTTCGTATTTTTGGAAAGAGTCTTCAGTGTTACGATGAAAGAGTTTGAAGAGTGCTTTGCAATTTCTCAGGAACATGACAAATAAACAATTTCTGTCCTGTTTATTGACATTTTACAGACTGTTTATAGTTATATAATGTAATTAAGAACATGGACTAACTTGTTTTGCTGACATTCCACAATTTTAAACATAACTATAAATGCAAAGTGGGACATGTCATCTTTTAATGAAAAGATATAAAAAGAATAACCCCATTTTCAATATGCTGTTATTGAAAAAATAATCCTCACACCACACAAAATGTTAACAAAGGTTAGGTCTAGAAATACTTGTAAGAATTAAGAAATAAGATGGATGAATAGAACTGGAAAAAAACTATATGTAATTATTAACTATTATCAAAAATGAAAGGAAAATTCACCTTGAAACACATGAAATATATTTATGTTGAAAAATTTGTGATGTGCTCAGAGATAATTTGCTGATAATTTGTTGGATGATGTATTATCATCATTTTATTGGTGTTAAATAGGAGCATTTTTTCAAAGTTCTCAAATATAATTTTTTCCAGATTTTGCTTGTAGCTCTTAAAACCTAAAGAGCAGGAGCTTTTCTTTTCTCACTCAGCATTTTCCACTGACATTCAATGTCATATTAATGAGAAACCCAATGCAGAAGTAGAGGAGACAGCAAATGTTGGACTCAAAGTTTGTACCTTTTCTAATAACTTTGTATGAAATCAAGCCAATTGAACCATTTGTTTGAATTCACAAACATTGTTGATGAGATAAGGTTTATATACCACTCTTACAATGGCCAACATAGCAATATTAAAACGATACATACCATATACCCTGTGCTACTGTATTAAAGCACTGGATATGCATTATTTTCATCCCAAAAAGCCGGCATTATAAGAGCTGCAGACTACTAACAGCAGTGACAGAAAACTGTAAAGCAGCTTTGCTACTATTCAGAATCTCCAGTGCAGTTTACAGCAACATGGCCAACAAATGCTCTTGAACCCAAGTCCGTTATTTATACAAGAGCGTGGCCCATATATGCCTGCAAGGAAGAGTTACAGTACGCTTGCCAAAGACACCGGGGATAACCAGGCACATTCTTCTGCCTTTTCAGGCAATGGGTGGCAGCCTGAATTAGTGTCCATGTCTCCTCACAGTCTTCATGTTTTATTCAATCAAACTCACCACAAAGCTAGCATAATAACTGTTTTTGTGCTTGCTTGTTTAGTTGCCTCACTAAAGTGCCATGCTCTCATTATCGCTTCAGCATCTTTAACCACATGAACATGGATTATACCGATTTCAGAAGTAATTTTAGTTGAAGACAACTGTTTTGCAAGTCAAGACTGATGACAGTCACATACATGCAATGGCTCATAATGTAGAGCCATAAATAGGTCAATGCCTATACATGTTTGGATTTGTATTACAATTATTAGACTATCATCCCTAAAACTTTTCTGGCTGACTATAGCTTTTTGACCTGAAGGAGTGTGCTTGTATTTGAGGACACAAGGTTCACAGCAACTGTATACTTGTTGGCTTGGATCAAGACAAGAGAGTTCTTGAGAAATTGGTCTGTGTGTGTGCTATAAGAAGTGACTTAACATGAAACGAAGTGACAGAACACTTGCTGTTACAGATGAAATATTTCGGTCATTTATAGAAATACTAGGAAAAGCTGGAAATAAGTTTTTATAAATAGAACTAGAAAAAAGGCTATATGTAATTCTGAACTATTAGAAATGTTATGATTATTTGTGATTAGAGAGTTGGATGATGATGTAGTTTCATGACTCACTGGTGTTTAAAAAAGAAAAAAAATCTATCTCAAATATGATTTTATTTTTAGCTCCTAAAAAGAGTAAGAGCTTAAATTTTTTTTCTTCATTCACCATTTTTCACTGACCTTCAATATCATATTAATGAGAATGCCAACGTAAAGATAGTGGAGACAGCAAAAAGTTTCAGAATACAATCCAGCTTCTCTGATTTATGGCAGACAAACAATTTGTCTATTTAGTGATCTATAAGCATGGTGGTACAGACAGTGACTACAGCTTGAAAGTTAAAGCATTTGAATCTGATCTGTTTGAGGAGAGTGTACAGATGAGGAGGTGAGACAGCTGGGCATATTAAAAGACTAAAGTGCTGCTGCATCAGTCACTTTATGAATAGATGACTTCCCATTGGTGGTACTATCAGCACGCAGTCCAACAGCATTGTGTTAGTTGAAAGTAGAGCACCTTTTTGATGAAAGAATTTGAAACCAAAAACGTTAAATCAGAATTGAATCCTGAAATAAATCTATTGCATCACCGAAGATCACATATTGATTCCAAATATTGATATGCAAATTGAATGGAGTGGATTTTTCCTTTAACTCCTTTAACCCCTACTCTTACACTCCTCACTCCTTTACACTTTTTATAGCAGTTCCTGAAGATGCTTTCATATGAAAAACTAAATATATGAGACTCAGAAGAGCTAAACAGTAAATGTACTGTATTTTAGTACCAGGGATAATAGATGTTGCCATTTTGAGCAGGAAAGGAGCAACTACTGATTAAGATTTCTTTACAGCCCACAGCAGACATGCAGAAGTACAAACCTTGAGTCCTTTAGGCCCTGGGCGACCTGGGTTTCCATGTGGACCTGGAGGACCCTGCAACACAAGCATATGTTCACATTTTATTTGTGCCATCACCTCTATGTTTACACTTCTGTTACTGCAGGAAACCTAGACCAGGCCGTGAACCTTGACCTGGGCTATTGTTCTTCCCCTTGAGAAGATTTACAGGAGAAAAGAAAGGGAGTAGAGGGTAAACAGTGTCTGGCACTGTGGTTGTTTCTTTAACTCTGACAGGTCTTTATCCTGTATGATTTTCAAGCATTGGTCATAGTTACACTGCATGCAACCAACAGTGTTTGTGCTTTCTTGTAATGCCATTAAGGATTCTCAAATTGAATGATTAAAAAGCTTTAAACAATATTAATCTATTAATATTAATCATGCCGAAGTGTCCTTGGGCAAGACACCGAAGCCCAAGTTGCTCCCGATGCCAAGCTAGCGCCTTGCATGGCAGCTCTGCTACTATTGGTGTGTGAGTGTGTATGTGAATGGGTGAATGAGAACCAGTTTAAAGTGCTTTGTAGAAGTGCTAAGGTTAAAAAAGCGCTACATAAGTGCAGACCATTTAACATTTACCATAGGCTGGAGTATAGCTCCTCGTAAAGGGGAAAATGAAACGTTGAAAAGTGACTAGGGCTTTTAAGCCTGCAAGTCTCAGAAACGAAGTGCTCATAGGGCTACATAAGCCCTTCAAGACCACTGACAAACCTGCATTAACATTCAATAACAATTTATTCCAAATAGCTTAACTGTCAATTTTGTCAAGCTAGTTAGCAATATAGATATAGACATCATGCTGGTGTAACACTTAAGTCACATGATACGTCACACACGATGTGTGTTACTACACTATCTGGGCTGATTTATGTTAAAATGTTATAATAATTGACATCTTGTAAGGTACCTCATATTATCTGACTCTGACTTACCAGTAGTGCAGTGAGATATAAAGGCAGGTGTCATGATCTTCTAACATAAGCCAGTTGCGAAAGTGTCAGAACACAACCTTACGTCAATATAATTCTGTCACTTAACTGAGGTGTAATGTTACAACATTTCAAGCCTTTTGGAGTCATGTAAGTCTTAATGTTTATATATGTTCATCTTGATTAATTCATGCATTCACTCATCCTGAGTAAGCACTTTAACCTAGTCAGGGTCATGGTGCATCCAAAGCCTATCCTGGGTGTGAAACAGTCCTTTGCAAGGCATCATGCACACACAGTCCTCACACAGTCCTAGAGGCATGTTATTGAGAAGTGGGACACAACCAGAGAACTCTGAGGAAACCTACATGGTTTCTCCACAGAGAAACTCCACAGAGACACTAACCTGAGTTGCCTGCTGTGCCACCGTGCATTCTAATGCAGGTTCACGTTGTTTGACATTAATTGCCTACAGTATGTAGGTGTCATATAGCCCTATGAACACCTATTACTGAGACCTGTTTTTCAAAATAAAAGGTTTGCCCTTTAGTTGCAGTCATTATTGTGTCGTATAGCCCTAAGAATAACACCAATTAGTAAAGTGCTACTCAGGTCTCTACTTCATTTTATCTGGTACAGCTTGAATCAGCAAGCATGTTGTTTAGGATGTGAAATATTTTAGCACTGTCCAATGTCCACAGTTAAAAACTTGCAGAATGTTTATTGTTTATAGGAGTACAACATGTTTAAACGTTTCCATTCAGAAACTCACAAGCACAGTAGATGCTTTCATAACACAAGGTCTTGTCTGCGGTATAACCTGATAATAACCCAGGTAATAACCAGAAACTTTCCGCTGACAAGCTTTGTTGGTACAAGTTGCCATTTAATCATACAATTGCTTTCGTGTGTCCCTTGATTTTGAAAATGTGTTTCAACCAAACAAGTAAATAGTCGTGTTTAATTGCTGCTTTCACATATTTGATCTGTCTTACGTCAAAACCAACGTCATTCCCAACTCAAAGTATATGGGCGGTCGGATCTGATCTACAATCTCCGTCTGTGTAAGCATGAACATTTTTGTGCTACATATGCAAAATGGCCCTCTGTTTATATTATGGCATATGGATGTGATTTTCTGCATTCAGTGACCTCTCCCACACACGAGGCAGAGAAAGACAGAGTGAGCAGGAGGTGGGGGGAGAAAGTGAGAGATGGAGAACATGTTCTGATGACCTACATAATAGACGAGAGAAACTGAAAGCAAGAATCACCAGCGGCTGTCAAACCCAATAAATGCGGTGATCCTGAAGCACTATAGAGTGAAATGTTAACATGCCATGTACCTAGTACAGAGGTTTAGAGCAAAGTAGAATGAAGCAGCAAACAGAGATCAATGTGTGACGAGGAGAACCTCAAAGAGCGATAAGTGTATGCAGCTATTAATCCTCCTTGTCCTGAATTGTTCTGGGCCAGACACAAAAGTCATGAGTGAAGCACATTTCCACTGCTGACTCTGCACATACTCGCCATATGGAGACGCTTACCAGGAGCTCATCTACAGATTTCCGCCTCCTTATTCAACAGTTCGCCACACTGCTCTAGATACTGCAATTTGCTTAGATGCTGTGCATGTGGCAGCAGTTAGTCAACACACAGAGCCAAAGAGAAAGATCAGGTTTTAAATTTTAATTGTTTTATGGCATGACAGCACTAGATAAAAACATAAAGGGCGCATGAGTGATGTTCCTTTACAATGTTGAGTCGGAGAAAGCCCTCTCATCTCGCAATTTGTCCAGGTAGGAGTTTGAGCTGACACCCGGGCATCTCATTTCACCTCGTATGTTTCACCAGATTGCGTCTCTGAATCCTTTCAAGTCTGCACCACACATGTAGAGCTGCTAAAGCACCCGAGGGAGACTGCTGGAACCTGGCCTCTTGGAGTCGATTACAAAAAAGTGATGGAAAAAGGACAACTTTTTCCACTTCTTCCATGATGTTGGCTCTAAACATTTTTCTCCAAACTGCCTAATCTTCGGAAATCTATTCAGACTGGCACAGCATCTCCAGCGTCATGATAAATGGAAATAGAAGCCAGGTTTACAGTGGTGCGCACTGTACATATGGAGCACTGTCCTTTAGAACTGACCCGGAAACCCACTTTAGTGACATTATTCAGCAGGATGATAGAATCAAATGAGGAAAGAGTCTATAAAGATTAACAATGTATGGCCCATATCAAGTCTTGGCAAAGAATGTTATAAAGAATAACAGTGGGATTCTCCAGTGACCCTGCAAAAATAACAAAACACAATACCGTGCACGATCACATTTAAGATTCATTATCCAAAAGGCTTGGGTTTGAGGCTACATAAGAGCTCTGATGAAGATGGAGCTCTGATGAAGGAAAACCACATTCATGCAGTGCTTTCACATTTCTCTCAAAACTCTGTTCTGCTCATAAACACTCAATCCAAAAGGAAAAGAAAAATCAGTAAATCTGCCCATAAAACTGAAATGTGGTGTATGGCAAACAATATGCTGAGCCAACATAGGAAAATATCACATAAATAAAGTCAGGAGGAAGCAGCGTCTGCCAATGTTTTTTTTTTAATACAGAAAAAGCAGAAATTCTGGTTTTGAGTAATGTTTTTACTATTAGTCAAGTACAATGTTTTAAAGACATATCTCATGCACTAGTCCCTGCTTCAGAATACCATGTGATAATTAATGCTGAGAGGGCCATGTCAACTGAGTGATATTTGGTCTAGACTTCGCCCTTGGGGTATCCCTTTGGAAGCATCTGAATAAGAGCATTGATGAGGAAATAGTTCCTCAATACTGAAACAACCAGCATTTTCCATATTTAGATCAAATCAACTGATATATTATGGCTACTCTAAATGTTAGTACTATTCAGTAAACACTCGTACTTCACTTGTTATAATAAGCTATAAATATTTTACAGGATGTCTTGGCAGCTGCTGTAAAGCGCAATCTAATAAGAGTTCAAGAAACGCCAAAACCAGCCAGCTACAAGCGCTAACCAGATGCTAAGTAACATTTCATCTCACTATGGTTCAGTTGTTAAGATGGCTCCTGAGGGTACAGCATTTCTCCCAAACTGTCCAACACATTGTCTGTACTGAACCATTAGAAGAATGCGAGTTTATTCACATGCAAAAATGCAAGTTGATTCACATACACCATCCATTCCCAATGTATGACCCAATACAACAAAAGAGCAAAAATTCATTATCTGCATTTGTGATGAGTTGCCTAACCCCCCCCCAAAAAAAAAAAAAAAAAACATGACACATATTAGAAATAGGTTTGACAATTCGCAGTAACATCAACATGAACCCTCAGAGAGAGATGGTTTCATTTAAATCAAACTGTGTTTTCAAAGCCGGATAAATAATTAGGGTGCCGCCATGTGCATTTGATCCACATAAGAATTGCATCTGTGCTCTAATTGTATTCCAAACTCTCCATACAGTGTAAATACCAGGCAGAGCAGTTTTTAGCTGCAAAATGATCAACAAAGAGGCACTTCATTTTCAGCATCACCTTTCAGGCTTAAAGGTTCTTCAGATTCAACAAATTTGCAGTTTCCACATTAACCAATTATCAACCAAACCTCCCCAGAGCCTCTTGACCATGCTCTTTGAGGAACCACAAAGCTGGTGAACACAAGCAAAGCTTTAAATGCCTTTAATAAGACAACCACAAAGGCCCCTTTCTTCTGTTTAGCAGATTGGGTTCCCACAATGCAGCCCTGAGAGGGCCCTGTGAAAGGGTTACGGCAGGTATCTTACACACACAACCTTCAGACTTCAAACCTACACACTGGGAAGTTTCTTCAAACTGCTGAGCTTTCTCTGCTCTTCCCTCTTCACTAGTTATCACTTTCTATGTGGTGACAAGTGTAAGTCCTCGTTGCGTTTGTCCAAGAAAAACAAATGAACAAATATATGCGGGTATCAACTGATACTGATATTAGATAACTATACTTTTGTATGTTAGTCTACTGTATATCTACTTTAGCACATGAGTCATTTGTCATAGAGCCAAAAGTAAGATCAAATATTCTTTTTCGTAAAATATATAGTGGGCTCCAAAAGTCTCGGTTATAAATTTATTTTTAAAAGAAAGCTTTGGAAATGTGAACATTTTCAAACAAAAGAAATAAAAGTAAATGTTCAATATCTTGAATATTCAAAATTCTATTTCCCTATTTAAATTATAGGCTTTTTTAGCATTTAGCAAACACCCTTATCCAGAGCAATTCACAGAAGTGCTTTGTAGTCTCTATCAAAACACATCCTCATGCTAGTACAATAGGTCATGGACTAAGTGTACCATCAGTCTAAAATACTGTAGGTCAGATTTTTTTTAGACTTATCCTTTCAATTGAAGGAAATGTTCTGAAGATGCTCTGATGGGTCTAATCTAATATGGACAGTTTTTACGCAAACTTGTAGAGACCATGTGTCACAGCGCCGTCAGTCACGAACTCCTACCAGCTCGAGTGCACTCTGTCATTAATTAAAGCAAATGGAAACAAACCAAATGCTGAGAAATTCTGAAATTCATGTAAATATTTCTAAGGTTCTAATTTTCACTCACATTGTAATGCTGATAAAATAATTTGTTATTAAAACGTTTGCATTACATAAAACATGTTTATTAATGGTCTCAGAATTTTGGACCCCATTCAAGTACATCTCAAGTTGTAAAGGAAATAAACATTTGTCAGGATAAATCTTAATTGATAGAACTTCATAAATATAGATATTGATTTTGGTCATGTGCCCAGGCTTTAACAGGTTTACATATAAGGGATACAAGGTATCATCGAAACCATGAGTGTCAGAGCATTCATCCATCCTTTTTCTGTACCGCTTATGGGTACTGGGTTACGGGGAACATGGAGCCTATCCTGAGTGGGGGGAGACAAGGCGGGGGACACATTTGTGCCAATCCATCACTGGGCACAATCACATACAAAAAGCACAAACTAAGGGCACTTTTGGACATGCCAATCAGCCGACAATGCATGTCTTTGACTGGGGGAAGAAACCGGAGTAACCAGAGAAAAACCCCAAAGCACGAGCAGAACATGCACACGCACACACAGGGTTGTGGCAATAAATGAACTCTCAACCCAGGAAGTTTCAGGCAAACATGCTAACCACTAAGCCACCGTGCCCCTGGAAGTGCATTCAGGATAATGGAAATGACTTTGAATGAGGGGATGTATCGATTTTATCCCATTTGCTGTAACACTTAAAATATCACCAATGGACCAGTACTGTTATGCTTAATTTAAGTAACACATTGATGAAACACTGAATAGCTTTTTTCTAAGGCATGACTAAGGAACACATATCAGTGGGGCTGCTTACCCGAGGCCCCCTTTTCCCTGGAAATCCAGGCTTCCCAGGGTCCCCTGGAGGTCCCTAAAAGACAAAAAAAAATAGTTATACTGTGAGGCAGAGCAAGACTCTTAAATGCTGAATGTCTACCTGCTGACATTTAGTGATTTCTCCCACGGAGCACAAATCCCTGAATTGCATGATGGCTCTGCGCCATAGTCAGTGAGGAACTGCTTCCAAAGTGTCCTAAATTTTAAGGGTTTAATTTTACAGCATCATGGAACATTGATCTAGGTGTGCTTCTGTAGTTCATGCATAAGTTAAATTAATGAAAAATGAAATCATAATCAAAACACACATTTTGATTTGTACGTTAAGAATTTCTGTTTGAACATTAGCCCCAGAGTGGTGGAATTTTTCTTAGACTATGACACTTGTAGATTTCATATAGTATAAGGGAGCCAACATGGGACTCCCCTTGTTGCCAGTAAACTGAGGCCAAACCCCTAACGTTTTACTGAGGTCTGCCTCATATACTGTACCTGGCAAACAATTCTGGCTAGAGCCGCATGTACTCTTGTTAATTATGTACAATGATCTAACTTTAAACCTATTACACACATGGAATAACTGAGCACTAAAGGGTCACATCTAACGAGAGGTCAGCCTTCAAACATAAGGTGACTTTATTCCAGAGGCTAGTGTTTTGTTTTCATTTTTTCCATCAGAAACGATACAAGAAGAGGGATTATGCTTGATGCTTGAATGTCATATTGCTGGCTAGACATTTTAGCTCAAGTGCCATAATACAATTGTGGTTCACAAAAGCTAGTGGTACATCTAATGGCTCATGCTTAACTGAAGTCCACATCCATGCATGTGGGAAGAATTTATTCGGCCTAAGAGCTGTAAAACTGTACAGGCAACATCCTACAACATTCTGAAATGTATATCTCCATTTGTCTATCTCTAAACAAAACAATACCTGGTAATATTTCTCAACACCAGTAGTACGAATCTGACTACTTATGTAGACACCATTCGTTTACAGACTTCCTGGTTTCCATTAAGTAAAAAAATAAAAATAAAAAATGGATACCTCTCTCTGTAGATTCTACAACATGGAGTTTGTTAGGCAAAACTTCAGCATAGTCAAACATTTCTTAGCTTTACTTCTTGCATGCATCATGTAACATTCATTACATTCGGTTTGCCTAACAAGCTCCATGTTGTAGAATCTGCACAGAGAGGGAAGAAGGGAGGGAAAAGAGGGAGGAAAATAGGACAGCCCCCGACCCTCTTCCACGTGGCACAGTTCCTTGTTGGCGTAACAGTATTAAGATATCTCTCTGTCTCTTTCTCTCTCTCCATGAAAAAATGCAGAGATTAAGATGGAAAAAAAACAGCCTACAGTAGCTGCTCTTTTTGGGAATCTGGTTCTCCAACAGTAAGCACTCAGCTGTGTGCCAATCACAATGAGAAGAACATCTGTTTCTCACTGATTTGGTCATAGATAATATAACAGGTAATTCAGGATGAAAAGCAGTGGCTTTAATTTAACACACAGCCATCTATCTGCTAAACCTTAACTGGAAAGTGTGTAGACTACAGTTGGAATTTTAGCCTGGTCACAGTGGTTGATCTCACAACTGTTAAAGCGTAAGATGTTATACTATAAAGCTCAAATTCCCGTACACTTCGTTTAACAGTTTCATCGCTTCACTCATCCAGTGTCAATGTTAAGAGTAACATTGTGCTGGTTTAGGCTGTGCAGCATCAGGTGGTCGTCACAGCCTTCAAAGTTCTCTAAACCCCTGCCCAGTGACTTCATCATTTAACAATGGGAAAATGAGTGTAAGCATACTATAGCCAGATACATCACTAGTCAATGCTGCACAGTTTTGACATGATTACTTAAATGGGCTTTGAACCAAGACCACCAAATGTTCAAATACACCAGTGATGACACCACTGAAGTTTCCATCCAGGCCAATACTGTGCTTTTCATCCAGACAGTGTTATACCATTGCTGAAACATGCTTAATGAGCGGTATTAAAAATGGAAGGAGTCCTCAAAAGTCCTCAAATCAACTTATTAAGTGCTGCATCAGGGTTAAGTTCCGCTTGTTACCTTATCTAACCTGAAACATTACATATTAAGGTTAAAAAACACTATGGGCTTAAAAACACGTAATGCACATTTTACAGAGCTTAATAAGCAAAGTGCTAAGTCTGCCATCTGGATACCATAAGACATTGTTTTGGGGTAGGAAAAAATTATCTACATACGATGGAGTTTCAACTGTCTGCTATAAGACGAATATATTATTGGTTTAAAAGCCGTTTTAACATTTTGCACTTTCAAGAGAGGTCGTGTGTCCTAGGGTGCAATTACAACTCATAATTTTATGGCCATATAGTTAGTAGCCCTATTGCTAAACGTATACAGTACTGCATTGACCTTCACATCAGACTGGTAGACTGATAATGGTGACCAGGACAATCAATGATGGGGTGGTGTGATGAGGAGAATGTTGTGGACCATATGTGAAACAAGTTGATTCCTGTTATCACTTACATTGAGTATAAACAACTGTTTGTTCACCAATCTCTCTTGTTTCTCTCTCTCAAAGTTAATATGCCAAAAAAAATAAATAAATGCAGTTTGTTATATTACTGAGAAACCTGAAAGGACAAACTCCTGTCCTGAAGATTCTCCAGTGGTGGAAAACATATAAGTATTACAAAGCACTGACATCTGACATCTGAGATTCCTTTCATAAATGTTAAATAAACGTCTCTTAACAGAACGATTTGTGGTATTAGCAATTATACATTTTATTTAGTTAAATAAGTCAACCTTGGAGAGTCTACCATACAAGCCCCTGTTAATGAGTTCTTACTATAGAAACAATATTAGAACAAGTGTATTAATATAATCCGATCACCACCTGAACTACTGTCAGAGCTGCTGTTATACAAAATTAATCAACGTCTTCTCACCAAAACAGAATTGAGAATTTTATAATGCTGGGGGTATAATAAGAGTTAGATGATAGCTTTGCTGATGTATATGTAGATACATAGCTCTTTTACCTTTGCTCTTTTACCTTTGACCCTCCCTCAAAACGCTCCACTCTCCCTAAACTCACACTCCAAAGAATCTATCGCCTGGACGCCAATCCTCCAGCACAGATGCCAAAAGGCTGATGAAGACTTTTTATGTGCCAGATCATTTCTTAGCAGAATGTTAGGATGGAAATTTCACCTTAGCGTGCACTGCTCCTTGGGAAAACCCTTTCCATTCATTCAGAGGAACAAAGAACATAAAAGGATATACTTACATTTTAAAGACAAATATTTAAGCTGAATTTTTTTGGACTCAAATGAAGAAGACAGTTTTTCACCGTTTTTCATCTCAACATGTGCAAAGAGACATTTTGGTTTATTTCACAGAGATTGTAATAATTTACCAGTGGTCCTGGCTCTCCCTTTAGTCCAGGTAGTCCAGGTGGTCCAGCCAGGAGGGAAAACTGTGTCGGTTCCAGGTCAAATGTTTGAAGACCATCTGTTGCTGCAGGGGTGACAGGTGCAAAAGAGTTGGGCTTGGCGTACCGAAAGGTGGACACCTCTGGAATGGATCTCTTCACTGCTATAGTAGTCAGCTGCCTTTTTGAGTAGGGCAAAATGCTGGACAGTTTGGTAGCTACTGAAGGTTGAACACTTTCTAACTTCTTTATGGTTGGTTTTGCTGTTACAGGCATGTAGTTATCTTTTGATTTATGGGGTTTTATAGTTACCCCCTTTTTGGGACTGCTCTTCTGGGTGGGCTTGGGGAATGTTTTGGATGCACTGGTGCTAAGGAAGGGGGTAACAGTTGGTGTTTTGGCCTGTGTGGGAATCTGCAGGTTTGGTCTGGACAACCTTGGTGGTACTGTTCCATGCACAGACAAAGACAAGGAACCATATTGGGATATCATTTGAATGGACATATTAAGTCCTCCTGAGATTTCAGCATTAATCCTTGTTTTATCCTGTGTCAGGCTGGGAGTAAAACCTTTGTTGATTAGCTCAGTTATGGTCATCGGGGTCCGTAGAGTAACAGAGATATTGGGATCCAGGCGCAGCAGTGGCAAAAGTGGCGGTAGGTTTGCTCGATAGGTGTCAGCTTCCCTGCATTGTTTTTTAATGTACTTACAATAGTTGTGAGCTGCCAGAGCAGAAGGATGTATGTCAAATTGGCAGATGGCTCCTTCGAACTGCACTGAGTTCTGACTCATTTTGCCTAAAAGAAAGAAGCCTTCTGGATCTAGAGCTTCCTCGTTTTTAAAATGCAAATTTGCATGTACACTTGTCTTCCCACAAGAAGTATATAAAGTGACTCTTTGGGGTTGGATGCCCAAAGCCAGGTTGTGCCACTGGCCATTATGAATGTCATATTCAAAATATACAGAGTTCTTTTGGCCAACATAGACTATAATTTTCCCAGGGATGAATTGCACCCCTAGCTGTATTCTCTTCCTCTTTGACACAATGGTGAAAAGGAAAGCATTATTGATGCGATGTGAGCAGATGCTGAAGATCAGGGAGAACTCCGTGCTCAGCGGGACTGGCACCACTGTGTTCACAGGCACTTCGATTCGCACCCGCTGTGTGAGGATAACTCCTGACTTGAAGGGAATTACGCCTGATGGAGTGGATCGTGTCCCTGATGAAGGTCTTTTCCCCACCAGGCCCAGCTTCTGGAGGATATCCACATCTAAAAAAATGTAAACAAAAAACAAACCAAAAAAACAAAAACAAAAGTGGCCAGATGTTACATATAACCTTGAATATATAGCAAATATATAGTAAAAATATAGCGAATAGTCCCAGTAGCTGATTTTGGAACAAGCTCAGCTGCAGCTAAGATTCAAGACCCTTAGCTTTAATAAAAGAATATATGCAGTATCATGACATATGATGTGTAAAGTACTTTTATACAACACTTAAGAGGTGCTGGCTGAAATACTGTATATCAACTTTATTCTGCTGTCTAAAATATGAAGTGATAAAATATATAATGCCAATTTTCTGCTAAACAAATATAGAATCAGTTTAATATGGCACTAATAATTAGGAATTTCAGCCAAATCAACAGGTTTGGAGACAGAACTATTCTATGGAAATGGAGTAATAAATTTGTTCTACCAATCAGGGCAGGAGTGAAGTTGGTGTTATTTGACCATAGGCAGCCAGCAAAAAAAAAAAAAAAAAAAAAAAAACCCAAATATGGCATTATGCCTAATCAGATAAATATGGGACAAGATTGGCAGCTTGAAATTACACTCTGTAAAAGACAGAGCCCTTTTTTCATACTTCATACATCACTATACTGTACATCTGTAACAGATGGTAAGTTTATTAGGTAACAGCTATACATTTTAGCCTTACAACTCCCCAATGAAAACAGACTCAAATAAGGCCACCCTGAGAAGCAAAGACCATTTATAAACTGGTTGGTTGTAATGAGGAATGTGTGTGTGTGAGTGAGAGAGAAAGGCAGAAAACAATGATACAATCTGTATTGGTGATTATCCATGCATTCACTCCAGTTGGGAGCAAATTATAAAATAGTAACACTTATCATTGTAATCCAGAATTAGATGACAAATATCATCTGCCAAACAGCTGGGAAACACCTGATATCTATTAAGGATATGATATGAACCAGATACGAATTAAGACAAGGCCTATTGTGAAAGCAAACTTTCAGTACAGGAATTAGCAGTCAAATAAAGGAGTGGAAAGCTGCCAGGAACACTACATTCAAAACTGTAAGCTGAGAATTCTGTCTGTATGGGTCATGGGTAACATGACATGTTCCAAAGGCAGTGGAGGAGACATTAGAGCATCTGGGCTGCAGGTCTAGCTGCAGACATCAATGTTCCACAGAAAGTCTCTAGATTCATTGGAAAGTAAAGACCACATTTGAACTGCTTAGCTCAGCACTCCAAGTCTCAGAATCAAAAACACAAAGACACTCTGTATATCTTCACTAACATCAGTCAAAACCGAGGACTCACTGCTTTTTTAAAATTGGTATAAGTAATAATCCTGACGCATCGTCTAACACTAAAAGAGTACTGCTAGAATCTTCCCTATCCATGGTTTACAAAGACAGTCTTATCATAAGTCATGCAGGGTTGTGGGTCGTGGGCAATAGGGAAATTTCGGTTAATAGTGGGAGAACATGTTCCATGAACTGTCCCACACATGGAAAAAAAAAATCAACCTTACACTCCAAGCAGAACAAAAGCATCTTTCATGAGCTGACCATCAGCATTAGACATAAAAGCTTATAGTGGTACCATTTTAAATTTGTTAATTGCTTTAAGATGCCATGAGTTAGATTTTCCACTATGTTTCACAGAGATATTAAAAAAAAAAAAAAACAGAACTTGGCATGAAATGTGACATGATCATGGGAATTTGTGGTCTGCCATTTGACCAGCTGTGAGTCAACAATAATTGCTTTACTACTAGAGATATGACATATGAGTAGAATTTACAGTACATTAGAGATAAGCGAGGCCAAATGCTCATTATAATGGATGATATGATCCCCCACATGGGATACAGTATCTAAAGAACAGATGTGGAGATGACTGAACTTTAGAGGGTGGCAGGAAGTCCATTAAGCCATTAAGGTCTCCTACCATAAGGTTAAAACATGAGCAAACATATCAGCATCAGTCAAATTTTCAAGAAATCACATTCTACCCAGATGTGTCCCATGTTGCTACACTAAACTACTAGTCACTTAGCTGCACAAAATATTCAGTGATTAATTTCTGTGAAAAAACATGGCACCATGTTCTGAAAAGAAATATGGAAACAGACATCTTAACTTGGCCTGTCTAGTTCCTCACTAACCCTCTAAATAAGCCACAGAATTATTCCACATGGACTGTTTTTCAGTGTGGCCACAAATGCAGAAATATTCACAGTGGCTCTCCCTGTTGCCATCTGAATTTGAGCACAAGACTACTTTCAGGTGAGTTTGTGATGGATGGATAGCATATTCGTGCTGAAGCGAGGGCTTTTTAAGCTCTGAAGTTATAGACTCAGAGCAGACCTGATCTGAGGCATCTGCATAAATCCAACCACTGTTCGCACTGGCAAAGGTGGACCACAGTAGTCCATGGAAAAAACAGTAGCACTGGCTACCTCTCCGACCTCTGACTCATGTAATACTTTAATAAACTTGTAATTTTATAGATTAACGTATTTGAATGATCAAAGAAGTGTCTTAATTGCTCGGCTTTAACTCTGAAACAAGGAACAATGGCTAATTTCAACAGCAATAAAAGTCTGCTCATTTTTCATTTGTATTACTAATTGCATGCACCAAGATGGTATTATGCACATCAAAATGATCATAGTTATCCTAAATACGCAAAGCTATACCACTAATCTTCAGTAATCCTGGTTAAGGGGTGTGGTCGATCCAGGAACATTGCAGACATGCAAAAGTCCACACAAACCTGGAGCTGAAAAGTGGTAAAGCTCCAGCTACACCAAATTATCATTTCAACCATAGATACTGTACATTCATTTTAAGGTACAGCATATGAATTCCAGGTGCACAAATTTCACAAATTTCAATGAAAGTTACATCCAACTGAATGTGACTACAGTGTATGAAAATAGAAAAAAAGACTTACCTTCAGGCTGCACCTGGGCCAACCCTAGATAGCAAGTACAGTAGAGGACCGTGCAGATAAATAAGATTCTCCTGTGAAAAAAAATAATAAAATTACTCAATGATCAAGTATTTATGGAAAATCCTTGACAGTAAATTAACTAACTGCAGAAGCATGGTATAAAAAGAACATCTATAATATTCACATTCTAACCCAAAGCAGAATCATCAATCAACCCCAAGCAGAAGTCCTATTCCAGTCAATTTGCCTGCACTTCCATGATTGTTCCTGGAACTGGAATGAAAATAAAATATGTTCATCTTTTCCACCCTTAAAATTGCATTCTGGACTCATCTCTCAAATGCACAAACTCTTTATTGGATCTGACATGGCAACTCATTCATTTCTGTGACCCATTATCGAAATTCGCTGCGCGGAGCAATAACTTCCAAATCTTAGAATACACAGTGCCACACAAGTGCAACTTGGTACAAATATATTTAATGTAAGTACAATTAAGCTTGCAAATCATTCCTGTCTTCGGGACACAGAACCAAGTACTCATAAACAATATCAAATCTACATATACAAATCCTGTGGTCCAATTTGGTTTGGGTTTTGGTATACAAATTCTGAGGGCTGCTATTTAATATTTAGTAACAGTAATGTTGGCATAGAATTTACTAATTAACGCTCCAAATTTAATCTACCCTATTATGTTTCAATAGAAGGAGGCTGGAGCTTTGTGTGTGTGTGTGTGTGTGTGTGTGTGTGTGTGTGTGTGTGTGTGTGTGTGTGTGTGTGTGTGTGTGTGT
>JAOUWY010000046.1:11574829-11592723 GCA_025728095.1 Prietella phreatophila | reverse complement strand
GTGTGTGTGTGTGTGTGTGTGTGTGTGTGTGTGTGTGTGTGTGTGTGTGTGTGTGTGTGTGTGTGTGTGTGTGTGGCTGTTGGTCCAGAGGCTCTCATGAAAAGTAAGGCCAGGATATTTTAGGTCAACACTTGGTTTTGTCTGCCCCAAAGTTAAACCTTGGCCATAAATTAAACTTTCAGAAAGATAAACATAAACATACCTCCAGATTAACACTGAATATTCTGCAAATGCCATCTTAGATTTTGGCTTTAAGGCGTATTGAAAACTTCTGATCTGAATTAAAGAAGACATTCCATAACAAACACAAGAATAGAGCTTGAAATTAAATGTTCAAGAGCCCTCTATAAATGTCTGCAACTTTGCTAGCTTATAGGAAGAGGCTCAGTGCTGTTCTCTCAAAGGAGATTTATTGTGAGTGTCAATATTTGTGATTTGTTTTTTGTTTTTGTTTTAGTTTTGTTTATTGGGGGGGGGTAGTGCAAAACAACAACAACAACAACAATAACAACAACAACAACGCTGTGTTAAACAGAACTATACGGAGTCCCCATATGACGCAGTTCAAAATATCAGCCAGTGCCTGTTTTATTTATTTTATGTATTAATTTTAGCTCCTTATAATTCTGCCATTGACTGTATTTTAGAATAAATGTAAGCACAAGAGCCATGCATCCTGCAGGAATTTGTCTTATGAACATGCATTATGGTGAAGATTATACTGTATAATTGTAGTAATACTCAGATTAGATGTGAAACACCTAATATCTTTGGTTCTGCCCACTTACACCCATCCTTCTCCTTTGTCATACTCAGATAGCAACAGCTAATCTGGCCAACAATAGCATATTTGGGTGCTAGCAGTAGGTATCTTTGCTTTAATAAAATGCCTCATAAAACCAAATAAAAGACAAAGTGTCCAAAGTTTGCCAAAGGCTCCAATAGCAGTACTTAGCAGCAGCTCTGTCTTCATCCCAAATACAGCAACAGACCTGAGTGCAACCTCTTCCAGCCTGGACTGGAGTGCTACAGTACTTATTTGAATGACTAGCCACTGTCCACAACTCTCCAAGGATACTATAGCACATGGCCAGCAGCAAGGTCAGTAGTGAGAGCAGCTCTTTCTCTAAACTCCGCACATCTGTTGCTGTTCACAGTGCAGCCAGAAACTGATCAGCTGCATCTTATCGAGGGTGAAACCAAGAGGAAGTGACCTGAGAACAGGTATTTCAACATACCAGTGACCTTGTAAATGACCAAGAGTGAGCCAATGATTTTCACTTTATGGAGCAAATGTCCGTAATTAAATTCATTTTCAATCTATAATCTTTATCTCACAAAGCTCCATTCAAAAAACATTTGGACATCACATTGCTTTTCCATTCCCATTAGCTCGCTGAGATGTCAACAGTCGGTATGGAAAGTAATTTTGAGATTGGCAAATCCTCATGTATGCTGTCTGCCAACGTTTCCCATTCCAGGTCCTGGAGAAAACTGTCTAATGAACGAGCCTTTCACATGTTCTAACACACCCACATTCATTAGCCGATGAGTTGTCTACTGTACCTTTGGGGCAGGAAAACATGTAAATGTGCACTGGAGATTGGGAAACTGATGTATACACCCTTGTTCAGTCATCCCCATGCCTTTTCCTGCAGAATAATGCCTACCTGACTGCCAGAGGGATTCAGGATCAAAACAGGGTGATTAAAGCTGACTAAGACTACGAAGCTAAAGTGCTATACGAGCAATAGAGTGATCCTGTATTATTATTATTATTATTATTATTATTATTATTATTATTATTATTACAAAAGTCACCCTTTAGGAAGTGAATGTTAATTATCTTGTTGTTAACTTGTTCATTAATTAACTCGATGTTAATGAACTTTCTAATGTTACTTAACATTATTAACATTAAGTCTAGCTAAAGTTAAACCATTAGCCATTTAACAACAGTGGGTTTCCTTCTTAAGGAACATTGAAGAACAGTTGATGATGCTCATTCAATAGGCATCTTTAACCTGTTCTCTTATGCGTAATAACAAAAATGTGTGAAATTTGTAAAAGCACATATGTAGAGTCATAAAAAAAGATGTAGATTATAATCAGATGTTATTGCACATTGATTTATGTAAAAATCAAGGTACCAAACTGTACTTTTTCTTGTCACTTGCGTGTTTACCATCAAGGGTAGGCCTTTATATCTTTAGCGGGTATCTTTGACCTCAGGAAGTTGCATGTAGTGTAACTTTAATTAGTGTTTCGAATAATGTTTATGAAGGGTGGTCCTTAAGGTTCAATTATGTACCGTAAAGGTATAATGATACATACTACTAACGATACACTATACACTGTAAAACATTTCAGGTGGTTAAGCTTATAAAATTGAGTAATCTCAACTGCAAGATAACCTTTGTTAACCTTTGTAAGTCAAGCCAGTGGATTACTTTGAGTTGAATTTTTGAAACCTCATATACTCAAGTTCAATATCTAAAACTTGTCATGACAATTGGAGTTAAAGAGAAGTTCACAGAAATGAATGGCGCTGTCATGTTTTACAGTGTAAAGGTGTCACCTTGATGGAAGCACCCCAGCGATACCAAAGAGTAGTGTTTATATCTGTACACTCCTGGGAATAACAATTCTTTCATTTCAAATCAATAGAAACCATTACAAGTCAGCAGCTAACCATTGAAACCTCTTTTGGTCCTTAATGGTATCATAACATTCCACCAATAAAAGGCAACAAGTTCCCAGTAGAGACACCAAGGGACCATTACAGTTTCCAATAAAAACAATACACTTCCCATTATAGCCAATAAAACCAGTACACATTCAATGAGGGTTTCTATTCTATTTTTTTCACTAGGGAAATAACAAATAACAAATAAATAAATAAATGAATAAATAAATAAATAAAATTAGGATAAAATGTCAGCATGTCAGGATAAATTCAGCCACTCCTGACAGAACAGCCAGAACTTCACTTCACAAATGATTGACCTGATTTTTTTTTCTTTCTTTTTTTTCTGATTTAATTTTTGAGCTCCATCTTTCATTCATTCATTGCGGACGCGGCAGATTTGACAGCACTGGAAACAAAAGGCATGCCCTCGCTGTTCGTCAGTAATGTTTGATAAACACATGGCAGCAGTGAGAGGCAAGAGTGTAACTGTGTAAACATCACACTCTGCCCTGCCAGGACATGAAGATCCTGGTATTGACAGATTTCGGGATCTACTCACCCCCCGACTCCAGCCTGTCTGAGTTTGGAGTGCGGGGCATTATCCGGCTCCATTGCGTTTACTTCATTCTTTTTTGAAAGGGTTTACTACAGCCAAGACATGACAGCTTTGTTGGAAGCATTTCCATGCCCAAATATCCCCTTAAGTTCTCGCCGAGGTTCTCAAGTTAACGGGAAAGTGTGGAAGTGCGCTAGTATGCGTCTCCAGCTCGTTCTCCCTCCTGAGTGCCCAAGCGAGATGTTTCCTTCACTAGCCACGCCATGAGAAAAGACGCGTTCCTCAAGCCTGTAGCCAAAAAAGATAAGTCCGTTTCGGTGAAGACATGGTTCTCAACAAGACATGAAGCTCGCGAGTCGAGGTCTGAAGCTACAGGAACGTTAAGTGAAGGAAGGAGAAGCTCGCCTCCCTCTGTCGCCCTCAACTGACTGAGAGAAAGACAGCCCGCTCGCCTGTGCCACTACAAGTTCCCCAGAAGGTGTGTCTTCTTACAAACAACCATTCATTCGGAGGTTCCTTCACACGAGCTCTCATTCTTTCATTGGACACTAATGTTTTCAAACAAAACGGAAGGTGTCAGGAAAGCAACTTCAATAAGAATCTGATATTGACACACAGAACGAGACTACAGCTTGTGTCCTTACAGGGCCAAAATACGCAGAGTAATTGCTGTTGATATTGATAAAATGTTATTTAAGTAATGTAGTGTTAGAAATAAAAGCCTCTTGTTCTTCTTGTATCATCATTTATGTTGGAGAGAGCTATGTCTGTTGTTATGTATTGGAGCTTGCAGATTACGTATAAAAGTGTGGGGCAGGGGTGGGTGGTTTTTATCGGGGCACAGTTACCTAGTGTCCAGCATGCTTGCCTCTCACCTCAGGGGTTGGGGGTTCGAATTCCACCTCCACCATGCGTGCACGAAACCTGCATGGTCTCCCTGTGCTGTGTGGATTTCCTCCAGGTAGTCCGGTTTCACCCAGCCCAAAGATGTGTTGTTGGCATTTCCATTGTGTGTAAATGTGTGTGCAATGGGTTGGCACCCCATCCATGGCGTCAGTCACTTTGTGCCCCAAGTCCCTTGGGATAGGCTTCAGGGGACCCTGTGACCCTGTGTAGGATAAATGGTATGGAAAATGGATGGATGGATGGATATAAAAGTAGGCTATGTTCAAATCAGAGCGATCACTGAAGAAATGTTCAGTATGACATCATTATGATTTTGTAAATTAGTGTGTATTAATGATGCTAGATTTGCATTCTGACTCCTGATCAGGTTTGTGATGGATACAATGCAATAATGCACCCTGAATGGACATCCGTTTATTGTGGGGCACCATGCGCACACATATTCACCACTAGGGCAATTTAGTGAAGTGCCAGTCCACCTACTAGCATGTTTTTGGGAGGAAACACACACAGATACAGGGCGAACTTGCAAAAATCCACAAACTCCACCACTATGCCACTCATATCCCGAATTAAACATGTGAAATGAATCTTAATGTACCTGGGCCTGGCAATAAACCTGTTAATTAATTGATAAATACACTTAAATACATTTAAAGCATTTCATGTTGAATGACCAGTTACCCTTACAACTATTTTTTTACAGCAATAATTTTTTTCATGAGTTGGCTCAAAGCTACATTTTCCTGATCGTGACGGGTGTGCTAGTGTCATCTTTTACTGTGAAATTCCTCCTCTGAATAGAGCCCTCATTGACCCGACCTCAACAAACAGGCAGTGAGAGTGTGCAGCAGAGCCCCAACAGAGCGCCAATTCAGCCCGACGCAACCAGATCCCTCCGTCAGACATAGAGGGCTCTCACATCTCAGTGCTGAACCTGAGCAGGGTGCACGATGCACGTCGGAAGGCTGCTTCAGTCTCACCTCCATTTGGAGTCAATGCTCTCATACTCTAGGATAAATCATACAGGTCATCTTGTTTCCACATACGTCTAATATCCATTTCCAGTTGCGCATGATGTGCAAAATCGATATGAAATTCTTTGAATATCTTGTGAAAAACATGAGGGATTAATAAATAACAAACTAATACAAAATGTTCTTACAAGTCAAGAAACAGAAAACAGACATCAATTTAACCACATACAGGTGTCGATCAGAGCTGTATTGTTTCTTATTCCAGACTCGTGAACAATAATGGAAGACAGATGCTATTTATGACCTGGTACCACAGCAGATATCATAAGTCCAATGTCTGCTGGAAATGAGAGGATTTTCCTGCAGTGGTGTGGCCAGAAATTCAATCGTATTAATCAAAATACTGTGAAAACCACCATACAAGTGTCCACCAGTGAAGTCACGACTCAAACCTGACTAGTATAGAATGAACTGGTGTGATGTAAAATTGGCTCCAATTGTTAACAAAACTAATCACTGTCCAGTGTCAAGATGGTTTTCATCTGGAAAGCTACACTTCAGAAAGCTACACAGCTTTCTGAGCTTAAGACAAGTTGAGTATACAGAGTATCCCCACATATCCACTTCAGCTGAGCTCTTGGGTGAGTATGAAAAGTTATCCTTATCCATATGTAAATAGGAAATGTAGTTGAAATATCAGTCAACTTCTCACAAGTACAGTAGTTTCTTTGTGGGCTGCCCCC
This sequence comes from Prietella phreatophila, assembly GCA_025728095.1. Lineage (NCBI taxonomy): Eukaryota > Metazoa > Chordata > Actinopteri > Siluriformes > Ictaluridae > Prietella > Prietella phreatophila. Next base: position 11,586,852 of record JAOUWY010000046.1, on the reverse strand, counting down.
AATTTGGTTGTGCCAGGAAGGGCCACAAACCACATATTAGCCTATCTAAACGTTCTTTCATTCCAGGCAACAGATGTTGGCCTGTGGTGCGGTCCACCTTTACCATCTCATTCATTTAGAAGATTGTCTTGAATTGTGGTCAGTGCATTTGAAAGCGTTTAAGTATCATGTACTACTCTGCTATCCACTCTGGGCTGTTCGTTTGTCTTCAGTTCACTTCACATGCTGTATATAAAGTTAAACATATTCAGCCTTTCAAAGAACCAAATAAAGAGCCAAAGCAGACCATAAAGACATTAAATAAAAGTCATTAGATGGCAATTTATTAACTGTTGAAACAGAATGGAACATGAGTCCAGGGATTGCTTTCAATTTAGTACATGTAGGTATACATGATACTGCCTCACTGGCAGTGTGTCCTTGAATGGTACAACTTATAAGTCAAGCTCATTGATTTAAAAGCTGCTCAGTTCTGTTTATATCTTTACCTTGACCTAGGTCTTTATAATCTTCCTAATACTTGCAAGCATGTGTATATTTCATTGATAGTTTGTTATTTGCGACTGAGTCTTCACTAGGTTTGTTTGTTATGTCGATCATGCTGTGCTTTATGGTGAGTAAGGTTAGTTTAAGGCTGTGAAGATGATTATAAATGTATTATGAATATGGTTTTGCAAAGTAAATGAAACATACACTTTGTCATTTTAATGCAATAGGCACTGACACAACCCCATACCATGACAGACGCTGGCTTTTGGACTTGATGCTGATAACAGCTTGGATGGTACTTTTCCTCTTTGGCCTGGAGAACACAACGGCTGTTTTGTATAAAAACTATTTGAAATGTTGACTCATCGGATCACAAAACATGATTCAACTGTGCTACTGTCCATCTCAGATGAGACCTTGAATCTTTGAATCTTTTAATTATATTGTGCAGTTTAGAAGTTAAAACATTCTACTGATTTGTCTTTGGGGAATGTTGCTCTCAAAGTGATGGATCATTCGCTGATGCATCTGTTGGTAGATTTACGAGCCTCGACCCATCCTTGCTCTTGAAGTACTAGACCTTTTATTGGGAGCTCCTTATATACTATGAATCAAGACCACACTTGATTCCTAACAAATAATAATAGTTCTGTCTGCAGATTTTGCACTTTTGCACCTTTAAGTAATCTGGCCAATTGAAACGGCAATAGAGTATGGTGCAGTTTACTAAACAACATGGCAGGAAGTAAATAAGAATGTATTTTTCAAGAGATTAACTGTAGAGCAAAGAAAAGATATCAATGGAGCCCCAGAAAATTTGTGACCAGTATATTATTTTTAATTCATGTGCACAATGTACATGTACAGTGAAAATTATGTGCAGAATTTAGTTAGTATGGCCACAGTATGCTAAGTAGACATCACAAAATCATGATACTTTATTCATGCCCTCAATTTTTATATTTTAAATTTTCAAATTAATAAAATTGTGCCCAGGTTTGGTTCATTTGTGCTGTACTCTAAAGAACACATGCCCAGAGTTATCTGGGAACAAACATATGTTTCAGTACAGTATATACAGTACTTTGAGTATTGTTAAAATGTTATGAAAAACATTTTTAGCCCTTGTTGTGTTTAATACCTAGCTACTATAGATATTATGATAAAGCAAAATTAGCTTTTTTAGATTTTAACCAGAATTTCACAGGTTATAAGCAAATAACCACTGTCACTACACCGATCAGCCATAACATTAAATCCACTGACAGTTCACATGCTGCCTAATATATCACACCCCTTGATAGGTGCCATTGTAACAAGATAATCAATGTTATTCACTTCACCTGTCAGGAGTTTTAATGTTATTGCTAATTGGTGTGTATGTATGTACATACATACATACATACACACATAATAATGTGTGTGTAAGTGGTAACTGTGTAACAGTGTAAATTTGCTGTCCCCTCAAAATAACTCAACACACAGCCATTCATTTCTAAACCGCTGGCAACAAAAGTGAGTACACCCCTAAGGGAAAATGTCCAAATTAGGCCCAAAGTGTCAATATTTTGTGTGGCCAACATTATTATTCAGCACTGCCTTAACCCTCTTGGGTATGGAGTTCACCAGAGCTTCACAGGTTGCCAATGGAGTCGTCTTCCACTCCTCCATGACGACATCACGGAGCTGGTGGACCTTGCTCATATTGGCTAAAAATCCAACTTTTTTATCTGAAACTTGTACTAATAAATAGAGCTTGCCACCAAAGCTGTCGATGGGGATGCTTCAACCAGCAAGAATGTTTGTCCTTTTTGTTACTAGTTTGTATGCCTGAAATACCCTTAAAATATACTTCAGACATGATGGAGGCTATTGAGAAAAAACAATTCATATTTTTGACCTTGCTGCGACCTTGATCCTGTTCTTGTCAATATAAAATTGTAATTAGTTGATCTGTTGTTTACAATGAAAATTCCATGTAAATTCTACAAGCATTCTGTAATGCAATGGGATAGGAGGCGGATGCAAGTGCAGTTTAAAGCCTTTATTAAAGTGACAGGCAGACAATTCCAAAATGCAAGGCAAAAACGTAGTCAAAAAACAAGCGAGGAGTCAGGTAATCAGCAAACGTGCATAAACAGAGTTTAGAGGAGAATCGAGAAATGAGGACGAAAACAGGGTCAAAACAATGTATGGCTCTGGCAGCAAAACACAGAAATGCACAATACTTCACCCTGAACAAAGACACATGTGATGCTTAAATAATTAACGTAATCATCAAAACAGCTGAGACATTAGGAAATAACCAATAACACAACAGACACAGAGACAGAAATCAAAACAAAACACACATGGCAAAGTAGATAGTCACTGAAAACCATGAAGTTCGGGCAGTTCATACGAACTAAATGCTTAATGCGAGGGGAAATCTGTGACACATACAAGTCTGTGACACTTTTCTTAAGATATTGTGCTAATGAAAACATTGAATGGATGGGTGGATGGACAACTCAAAAATATAATGCCTTCACCACCTAATGACAGAGGCATACAAATGTTTTGTTAGATGATTATGTAATTATGCTAGAATAGCCCTTGTACAGTTAGATTTGACAGATTGGCAGTTTGGAAATTAGTTTTTACTTTCAGGATATTGCAAAGGGTCTTATGTAAAGCTGTTTCACCTAATTTGTCTACATGCAGTATATAATCAAAAATTTCTAATCAGAAGAAGCATTTGTTCTTGTAGGGAGCCCAAAATAAACTGAGCAATGTCATAGTTAAGCACAGAATACATTCTCAGGTCATACCTGGACTAATGCATATTAGTTTGAGTCACTACAGTGGCAAAGGAAGAAAATAGACTGACTTAAACAGGATTTTCAGAACCCACAATCACAAACCTTATTTAATAGATTTGTGACATTAGAATTTTGTATTGTACTATTGTTTCAGACTCAAAGACATAGACTGTCACAGTTCTAGAGATCTTGGACTCCACTTCCCATCTGCCACTGCACCACACTACCTGTCACGTGATCACCCGCACCTGATTCATGTTTTTGTTAATGAGCACTCTGTGTATATCTAGTCCTTGTCTGCACTATGTTCTTGTCTTTCATTGTCTTAGACTCTTGTCTTTCAGGTCACTGTGGTTTTGTTCCTTGCCCTAGCGTTTTGTTTCCTGTCTTAGTGTTTTGCTCGGTTGTCTTATTGTCTATTTGTTTCTATTAAATGTCCAAAACTGCACTTGCTTCTGCCTCCACTTTGCACACCGTGACATAGACAAACCATTTTAGTGGCTTTCCAACCATGATTTACTGCTGCGATATTTCCCAATGATCACACAATACATAATGAATCAGATATAATTGTGTTCTTTGAATGAAAACACTAGACCACAGGCAAATTCCCATGAGGCATTTGGTTCATCTTAACCCCTAACTATGCATAATAAAATAAACTAATAATTAAAAAAACACGTTGGCCATTGTGGCCAAATTAAAATTCATTGCAATTATCCCAACACATGAGTGGAATGTGGTGTTACATCATCTGGGCTTTTTATTATTATTATTATTATTGTTGTTGTTGTTGTTGTTGTTGTTATTATTTAAAGATAACTCACAGCTACATAAATCAGACCTTCATAATGCTTCCTCCTCAGAAGTCACAGCATTCAGAGAATCGGGGTCTCATATGACTGATACATGTTACGAGTGCTTGATTCTCCTATCATCTTCATCCAAACCCACCATGAAGCTTTTCATGAAAGGTGATAGTCTCCATTTGCTATATTTAGCTGGTTGTCCTGGGTTTGCAGAAAATTATTTTAAGTGACCCACAAAAAGAATTTGCAGACTCAGCAATAGAGTCTCTAAATGTCTTGAGTCTTATCCGTTTTGTTTTGAAAGTTTTTCATCTGACCATGAATTTCTGTTAGGGGTGTAGCACAGTGCCACTATCTGTATCTACATCTGTTTAGTACTCAAAATATCCATATCCATATCTGTATCTGTATTTGGATATAAACCCGATGCTGGCATGGCCTAAACCAAAAAGGGGATTTTCTGTGGGGATTTTTTTTAATGAACCATACCACTATGCTCTCAGAAACACTGACAATGACAAAAAACAGAGGTAGAAGTGCAAGAGGCCATTTGCTGCACGAATTGAGTTGAACAAATTTATAGTTGCAGAGTAAGTTTTGAGTTGACAAAACCAAACAAATTCAATCCAGATTAATTAAGGTTAATAAGTTTCATGATGCTGAGTTTTAACTTTCTCAGTCAATCTAGGGTTTAACGTTGAAACAATGTTTACTCTTCATGTGCGTGCACATAAATGCTAGACGTTTGCAATAAACGGTGTCCAACGTGGAAAAAAAGCAGGTGTGCATACTTTTCGGTTGAAGAGCAAGAAATTATTTTGTGGAAATATGAGAAATCTAAACTTACACTAACCACGAAAAGCAACACCGGTGCAGCTGCCGAAGCTTGGGAACATTGCTGATCATGTAAATGTGTAAGTTTTACTTTATACCTCACAATGAGAATAAACAGATTGAACACTCATAATCCAAACATATTTCATGAAATTTCATTTAGATGTAATTTTTTTTTTTTACATTTAATATTAATGAAATAAATATCAATTTGTGAAAATATATTAGGCCAGGGATAATGCCACCGCATGAAAACATGTAGGTTGCCACTTGCAAAGAATGGCAAAACATTACATACAGTTTTCTGTACAGTAAGAGCATGCCAGATGTTTAATGTGGAAGAAGCTGACATAAATAAACTACACCATCTGCCGAAAGTCGATATCTTTCCTAAATGTGTTCATTGGGAAATGCCAGAGAATTTTGTCTCCCTAAAAGTTATTTCCCTTTAAAGTGCACTTATTATTATTTGGTCTTTGAGCTCCACAGAATTCTCCACAAACACTAAAGTGTTAGCTTTATATCACTTTATATCTCAGCTAAATGGTCCAATTTGGGTTTGAGTTCTCTTACCCAGAATAAAACCCGCACCTGAGCAGGTTAGCTGTGTAGCGTAAGTAACCATGGCGATGAAAACCGCTATCAACCATTTTTGAGACAGAGAAAACTAAGTTTGCTCAAACTAACTGTGAACTCTAGTTGTGACTGTTCGTAATTGGTCTCAAATAGAGTTGTGCATGTGAATTCTTTGTTGTTGTCTAAAAAATATACAAAAATCCTACTCACACATTTATTTTCGTTTGTACGTGTCAGCAAGATTTTCTAACAAATTTAGTTCAATCTATTTTCCAAAATGTAAACAAACTAGTAGTTAAATGTAATATATAACCCTGACCAGTTACTAAGGATGAATGAAGGAACAATGTGAATGTACTGTGCAGTGCGTCACGTTCAAGTTTTTATTTTGTTCCGCGAGTGTCAGATCTGATCACTTGCTCACACCCACATGAAGGGATCCGGGTCCTCTAGTCTGAACCAGATGCCCTGTGAAACTTCACATCTGTATTCAAACCTGTTTAGAACATATTCCGAATAATGTATTCGTATTCAGTTACATCCCTAGTTTCGATGCACCTGTAATAAAGTACAGATACCATATTATCACTGGCACAGAAAGCAATGCAAACTCTGCATCAGAGAGGTAATCTGTGCAGTGTCAGCAAAGTTTTGGAAGTAAACCTTTAAATAAGACATGGTAGGCAAATTTTGTAATAGAACCATTAATGTTTTCCCTCGGAAATGTAATTTGACAACTTGATACTGTGCCCTGGGTTCTGAAACTATAAATGTTGGTAGACTTGTGGTTTCTGTTTGGCATACCATCGTTAGAATGCAGTGCAGCACAAAAAAACAGTGGTGAAGTGCATTTCTCTCAAATTTTTTTAAGAGACCAAGTATGTGTGACATTTTACAAAAAACTAAGTACAATCTATGGTTTTACGGGTGAGCTTTGAAGAATTCAAGCCAGGACCTTCGTAAATGTAAAAGCAGATTGGCTCTAGATGCTCGAACATGCACTATTTATCACCCTTGTAAAGCAAATATTTAAAGCTGAGCATGAGAACTGAAGCCTCATTCAGAGCGGCATTTCTGACAGCATCCAGCTCATACTGACCAGACCAGAACAAATTAGCTTTTACCTGGGCCAAAAGCTCAGAGTTAGCTGAAAGGGGGCAAACACAAGCTCCAGTGTCCTGACACTAGATCCAGTTGTTGCGGTCTCTGCAAACACAGTGCTCCACCAAACTACTCAAACACACCCTCGAAAATGACTCTGCCGCCTGCTACTACTACATGTTTGTTGTCTACTACCTGCTCACCAACTCAGTGGAATTCATGTCAAACTCTTCACACACCCTACCCAGACAACTGTCCATTGATCAAATAGGCGGATTCACTTTCCGTGTAATCACACTCCACTGTTAGGAGACGATGACGAAAAGAGACCCATATTTTAAAATAGTTTGTGTTCTTGAACACACAAGGCCTTTTTTGTGACCCAGTATGCTCATACATGTTAGGAAATTTTTATTTTTCATATATACAATGCTTTGACTTGAATTTACTGACAAACTTTCCAAAACCCGGAGATCATTAGAAACAGGAAACAAAACCTTTCAAAGGTACAAAACATTTCTTCAAACATATCCAGGAACACCTTGAAGGCTTATTATCCAGTGGCTCCAGGCCAAGAGGTTGAAGAGTCTTGAAACAGAATTCTATTCAGGCAAGATTGAAATCTCATTTGTGTCAGGACGGAAGGATTCACTGATCTGAGGCCAGGAATAACTCTGAAGATTAGAAGTCTTTTCATTTCAGGAAATATTGTTTGTGATTGCATGCATGTTTTTAGATATATAAACATTTTCATGGCATATTAGGTTTTCTTTAGATGTTTTATTACTCTAAGAGTACTACAACCCCAATTCTGAAAAAGTTGGGACTGTATGATAAATGCAAAAAAATTAAAAAAATAAAAATGAGTCATTTGAAAATTCAGTTCACCCTGTACTATACTGAAAACACATTAACACATTATTTGATGTTTTACTTTGTGAATTGAAAATATACACCCATTTCAAATCTGATGACTGCAACACACTCCAAAATAGTTGGGACAGTCTTTGCTAGCACCTGCACTCTCTGCTTACGCAAACATGCGCTTGTAATCTGGGCAGATTATTGGTTTGGCGTTGTTCTGCTGGAAAATGCGGGGATGTCCCTGGAAAAGGCAATGTCTGAATGGCAGCATATCTTGCTCCAAAATGTGTACATCTTTCCACATTAATGGTGCCCTCATAGATATGCAAGTTACCCATGCCATGGGCACTGACACAGCCACATGCCATGACAGAGGCTGGCTTTTGGACCTGACGCTTGGATGGTCTTTTTCCTCTTTGGCCCAGAGAACACGATGGCTGTTTTGTCGAAAAAAACTATTTGAAATGTTGACTCGTGGGACCACGAAACATGAATCCACTGTTCTACTGTACAAGCTCAAATGAGATTGAGCCTGGAGAACTTCACAGCTCTTCTGGACAGTGTTGATGTATAACTTCTGTTTTGCATATTAAAGCCTTAACTTGCATCTGCGGATGCAGCGGTGAATGGTGTTGACTAACAATGTTTTACCAAAGTCAGGATTTCCTTTACAAACTTATGGTTTTAAGACAGTGATGTCTGAGAGATCGGAAATTACGCACATTGGTTTTTGGTCTTGCCATTTACCAGATTCCATCCATCCATCCATCTTCTACCGCTTATTCCTTCTTCAGGGTCATGAGGAACCTGGAGCCTATCCCAGGAAGCATCGGGCACAAGGCGGGGTACACCCTGGACAGGGTGTCAGTCCATCACAGGACTTTACCAGATTCCTTGAATCTTTTAATTATATTGTGCAGTCTAGAAGGTGAAATGCCCCAAATCATACTGATTTGTATTTGGGGAATGTTGTTCTCAAAGTTTTGGATTATTCGATGATGCATCTGTTGGCAGATTGGCAAGCCTCGACCCATCCTTGCTCTTGAAGTAGTAGGCTTTTTTGAAGGCTCCTTATATACTATGATTAGACGATTGCCTCACCTTTTTCACATCACTTTCTTATTTCAACATGTCACATCGCTATTAATGCACTTCTGTAAGTTGCTCTAGATAAGTGCATCTGCCAATTACCATACATGTAAATGTATTTGTAAATAAACATTTTCAGAATTGGGGTTGTAAATTTCAGGAAGATAGATCTCTCATCAACTCTAGCATGAATTCAAACATGATCATTTTGGATGAATATACAGTAAGACTTACCACAAACACAACCAATGTCCAAATAAATTACACTAGTGTATTTAGAGACAAATACAGGTCATTTACTATCCATCTTTCAATTCTCCAGGTCTTCAGCAATGATCCATATCAGGGATTAAGGGGAGAAGATCAACCTGACAGACTATGGAGTCCAGGGGTAATTTTGACAGGCTCAATTTCAACATGCAGAAGAAATTACTTTTGTGAAAAGCTTTGATCAGCATGCACCTCCCCCCAAAGTCTCTAATGATGGACCATTGCCATACCATGATGAAACAAATGTTGAAAAGAATTGTTTCCAAGTTAGAATTAATTACCTAATAATTGTTTTATTATGCACGTGCTAACATTGTTATATTAGCATGTTCTATGCCTTTAGAAATTGGCTGTTTCTATATACTAATTGTCTGGCATTTTACATTCAACTCCATGTTTGATGTTAGTTTACATGTAAAACTACTGTATATGGCACAGATGACATAAACCAAATTTTATGGGTTCCTAAATATTTTCCCCAAACAAAACCACATGGATAGCAGGAATTTTCTGTGACCACAAACCTGGACCACATTACTCATTTTATTACAGTTTAAAATTGATAAGGACATGTAAATTCATATGCATTAAATGTGCCCAGCATATTTATATGTTCACTTTCTTGACTTCTGTTGTCCCACTTCTGGTGTTACAATGGGGTACAACAGAAGGAGGAACTATCAACGGTAGGTGGATTGAGAAATTTGTTTATTTTTTATTGAATTTCTATGCTAGTGCAGAGTGTCAGGATAATAAAAAAGTCTAAAATAGTATGCACATTATTCATTTAAATACAGTTTGCTGAATGACTTGAAGTAACATTTCAAAATAGTAGCACAAAAACTCTGAGCAATATTTATAATATCCATCTAACCATCCATCCATCCATCCATCTATTTTCTGTGGCACTTATCCTACACAGGGAAGCCTGGAGCCTATCCCAAGGGGACTCAGGGCACAAGGCAGGGGACACCCTGGATGGGGTGCCAGCCCGTCACAGGGCACAATTGCACATGCACTTGTTTGTAATATTGATTTTTAAAATTATTAAATAAGTAAAACAAAAGGTTTCTTTCTCAACCCTATTTGTAAAAATGTGACCCATATTTTGATAACTCATTATACAAAAGATTATACATCATAAATTAGGCTTAAGAGAGCTGAATGTGGTTCTGCATATCAACATCCATCCATCCATCCATCTTCAACTGCTTACTCCTTTTCAGCGCTTATTATTTCCATATGCTTGAGTGATTTCAGTACTGCCAAGAATTACTTTTTTCTCTCAGCTTATACAGAGACATGGTTATAAAGAAAAAATCCACATTTTGGGACAAATCCTAGATTCACAATCTCTTAAGATATTAATATTTGGGACATTTATACCAAACAATGTTCTCTTTGTATTCCACTGGAATTTCTGTCTTTGGTCCAGCTCAGCTTGTACTGTGGAGTGCATCAAGCAACAAAAAGTAGTCAATAATGCAATTTACATGATTTCTGACACTTACCTGTACAATGCAGTATGAATTTAATTATGAATATAATTATGTCAGATCAGCCAAAAAGAGCTTTAAAAAAGTATGTTTAGAATATTTTCTAGTTGTATTTGGTTTCCTTGGGCTCTCTATCCATTCCAGCTGTGACCTTCTGACCTCAATGACAGTGCTCATAGTGGATGCCAAAGTAACATCACTGAAGAGGAATGCCTATGCTGTAATGTATTGTATGTTATTATATTATTATACTATTATTTTGTGATTCCGTTACTGAATCGGAAACTGGACCTTTCATCAAGAAATGATAAAGGAAGTAAAATCTTCCTTTTGTGTTTAAAAACTTCTTATACACTCATGTTTGGAGTTGCCATGGAATGTGTTTAACTTAATTTTGTTGTTTATAAAACTGTTTTTTTGTTTGTTTTATACTGCTTATTGGATCATTATCATCTCACAGTGTGGGAACATGAAGTAACATTGTTTTTTTTTTAATGGAGAGCACCTTGTCCTGTAAAATAGTTCCCTATTCCTGGGCCATTACACAACCTTGCAAAGCAATCATCTAATCTAATGACTCCACACAGATGTTCTGCCCCAGCACCATTTTTGAACCATTCTACAGACTTGGTGCCATTTCTATCCCCAGGACATTATATCTATAAACATGCAGGAAAATTACCTGAAAAATACATTGTATTATTGTGCAAAGTAAAAAAAAAATAAAAATCTTATGCACACTAATCTAACTGCAAATGAAATAAGATATCATTTAAAACATTAATAAAAACTACTTAGAACACTGAAAAAACAACATTTGTTACCGATCCTTCAGAAAAGATTTTTGTAATGTTTTGTAATCTCATCTATGCTTTAAGTTATTTTTTTCCCCATAAGGAATCCATAATATTTTAATTAAAATACACATTTTAGTTGTGCCCCCAGGTTTTCACTCAGTCTTGCTACCCAAACACATTTCACAAGTCACATGTTCACCAGGACATTGTATCATCTGGATCTTCTGAAGGCCATGGGAAGACCAAAAGTAAGTTCTGTCATTTTCTTTTCTGTATGTTTGATGATATTGTAACTGTGACTGAGAAGGTCAAGCGCATTGTACAGTCCTGTTACCTAACTAATTTCTTAGCATTTACATGTATGTCATGTGGCTATATTTAATGTATTTGGTAATTCTATGCTAACAATGCAATCCTGTTGTATAACTTTCAGTCCTGTTACTTGTATAAAGAGAAGGCTTCTTAGAAAAGAATTTAATGCAATTCTAGCTAAAACATTGTTGGATAGAGTTTTTGCTGCTGAACCATTTAGTGTTTTGTCGAGAAACAAGAATATTTTCAAACTGATCTTAGGTACTGGTAGTCAGTGCAGCGATCTGAGGACTTGCATAATATCTTCAACTTTTTGTCTTTGTCTTTCTTACCTTTTGCAGAAGAAGAAGGAGTAACCCATACTATACAGGAGCCAGAAACACCCACCCATGGCATGCTGCAGGGAAAGAGTGAGACGCTCCTCTCTTTCTCTCCTTCCCTCTCTCACCCTCTTTCTCTTTCCACCTTTTTGCTGTGAAGAACTACAAGCACATAGCACATCCCTTGAAAACACACACACACACACACACACACACACACACACACACACACACACACGCACACACACACACACACACACACACA